>QFDX01001538.1:1388-20495 GCA_003315875.1 Lactifluus piperatus
ATTACAGAGCACTCCATAAATGTGACTGAAATTACAGAGTACTATGAAATAATAGACCCATGTTACAGCATTACAGCGCTATGGAGTACTCTGGAGCACTCTGTAATAAGACCCAAGATTGCTGATGAGTGTGTTGGAGTTAGCTATGTTTGAGTTCAAATGACAAGCAGGGAGTTTACTAGTCTACATACATACAAGGGGGAATAATCATGCTCAATAATCACATCAAGAATCATCAAATTGCCTCTGGAGGCAATTTGACAATTTGACAATTTTTGCAATAATCATAATTATTTGAGCTCAAAAATCACCAAATAATCATCTAAATAATTGCCCAATAATCTCCTACTTTGACCACTACTATTATGATAGTTATTAACAGTGCACAGTCTTTAAATGATAAAGTGATTGAGGCTAGTTAGATGATTTTAAGATGGAATTGGACTAATTTTACTGTCATCACTGTAAATTTATGCAAGGCCTTAGCTGCCTTGTACTTAGGGTTGCACAAGGGTAAGGGTACAGGTATTTTCAAGAACTACCATACCTACCTGTGCAAACCCATACCCTTACCCTACACCATGGGAAACCCCGCCATCTTACCCTCCGGGTATGGCCAAGACACTACGGGTATAAAACCTGTGGTATACCGCATGGTGTGTACAGTGAAAATAGGTAAATATTGTCCTTTGAAAGTGTGATGTTGGGTGCCTTAGTTATCAGCTGCACCTTGGCATTGGTGAGCACGTATTGGGCAACTCGGATAACGGTGTTGATGTACAGTACATGGCCTGTAAGAGTGAGATGGTGTACTCCACATGGCCTCAAGTGACCTTGATACCCGGCAGCCAGTGTTTTGGCCCCAGGTCAATTAGACTGTACTGCTCATTGAGCTTCTTCTTGTACATCTCAGTAAGTTCTGGTGGACTGTGGGTGATGGGGCAATCATTGACATGTACTGCAAGGATGAGCACAATGCTCCCAACCTCTGACTGGAAGACTCCTGGGTCTGCCTGTGTGACGATGAAGCTGATGTCAGCCAAGGCATGGCTGAGGGTGTTGTACCATCTGTTTGACGTTCCCTTTACCCTCCCTGTTCCATCTGTGCTCCCCTCCCCTTCGATGAGGCGTTGCAAGTATCTTGAGGGCTTGGTGACCTATATCAACTGCTGCACTGGCAGCACAGTGGTCGTTCTTGGCTTCTTGGGTGCAGGTGGCAGCTGATGGGGCGATGGCGTGCATGGAAGTGACTCGGAGGTGAGCAGTGACAGTGGCGGCTCCTCGTCTGCCCCTGCCTGCTCTAATTCATTGTCAAGGGTTACTGGCCCAGGTGGCTTGCCTGCACCACTATCCATGCAGGCCTGATCTGGTGACTTGTGCCCACTGTCGTCTTGTGTGGTGGTCGCTGTTGGCTTGTGGCTGGGTTGTACTTACTGGTGTGAAACTGTCAGGGTGTAAACAATAAGTGTTTTAGTAGTTAGCTTCATGTCGCACGCTCAACCAAAATTGAGTACTTCTCTGGCTAGTAGATCTGGTGTGCATGGGGGCGTCCTTGTCATACTCCACACAGTGGCTTGTGCCCATGAAGTCGTTTGTACAGTGTGATAAGTAATGTGCATTCAAGTTGAGGGCATGAACCTGCAGGTATGGTGGGTATGGGTAAGGTAGTGAGACAGGTACAAGAAATTGAGTACTGTACCCTTACCCTGCCTACCTGTTATACCAAACCCACAGGTATACCCCTTACCCATGTGCAACCCTACTTGTACTTAGTGTTGCCATGGCTCGTGAGCCACTGGGCCATTTTGGCCTGAGCTGAGCCGAAAATTGGGCCAAATGGCCCAGTGGCTCACGAGCCATGGCAACACTACTTGTACTTGTATACTTCTAGGATGCACAAAAGAAAGGGTTGAATAACCCTCCATTAGAGTGCCTTTCCTACTATCTACAGCATGACATGAGCCACTCCCTCATGCTCAGGTACTTGGCCTCCCTCCCTTTAGTGCTATAACTTGAGTTGTCACCATAAACTACACAAACCAAGCTCTGCTAGATCACCATGATTCAACTACCACAACAATCCAATGACCCCTACATTACATATCCCACTACCCCAGCAAACCTGCTGACCCTAGTAGACCTCCATAATGCTTACAAATATAAGCAGAATGTTGTGACAAGTGCTAGTGAGCATTTATTTAACATTTACTACAACTATTTCCTTTTCAACCCTTCTTGGTTCTTTACCACCACCATTAGAGAATAGTGTGGGTTAGCCATGGGTAAAAATTTGGCAGTGAATTTTTACCCATGGGTAACCCATGCTATTCCCTAACCACCATTGTTGATTTTCCCACAATGCTCTCTAAACCCTCTTTTCCCCTAGAGCCTGCTCCCTCTGCTTTGAGCAGCCTTTCAGCAACATTTAGTGCTGCTAGCATAGAGTTGAGCCCAAAGAAGATATTGAGGTCTCTAACCCCCACTCTCTCTGTGCCAAGCCCCTAGGGTTCTCTGGCCCCAAGGGCTGGGGCTTTCCATCAAGGTCCTCCAGAATTTTCTGATCCTTAAGTAGGTTTTCAAGGAGGTCCCCTTACACTGGCTCCTGCACCCTCTAGAGTCACACTGGACATTGTGACCCCCTGCACCATCAAGCTCTGCAATGTACCCCTTGGGATGAAGTAGCAGGAAAATGGTCTCTTTCTGGGAATGCAGAGTGATCTGTATTTGATATTCTCAATATCTTCCATCATTGATGGTTCTTATCCATTGATCATCTCAAGGCTCAGATCTTCTTGGCCCAAAAAGCTGAGAATGGAAAAAAATTTTGGGTAGAGCTCTCTCTCCAGTTCCACACCCACCTAGTCAAGTGCGAGGTTGCACTTGTCCCTCACCCCACTCAAAAGGTGAAAAAGGTGATGTTTATGTACATCTTAGAGCTTCTCGATAGCCAAGGCCCTTAGGCCCTTTTTGATCTCTCAAAGGGCACAAGGACAGCAACCCAGACCCAGAAGGAGAAGGAGCAACTTGCATGGAAATGGGCCTGCACATTGAGGCATAAACACTAAAAAGCTGCCAAAGAGGCAGCTGAAGGTTGTTTACCTAAGCAACAATACAGGTTGTGTGGACAAAAGTTTGCCACATACAAGTCAATGAAGAGGTACTGATGCCTCATTTCTAAGGAGGCTAGCAAGAGTAGTGGAGTGGATACAGATATGGATAACACCAATGCCTCTTCCAAGCCAAACAAGCTAGCCACTCCCTATCCTACCCCTGCTTCCCCCAAACCCACCCATGCATCATCAACTGCTATTGCTCCCATGCCTGGAACAACCTTGATCCCCCTACTACTGCCCACAAAGCTGCTCTGGGGAGGCCAATCTGGAACATTCAGCCCAGAGATCTTGCATCCAACCAACCATTCAAGAGCACCTCTAACCATTGCTTAAAGTGACTAAACACCACCAAGAAGAGATGGACTTAGAAGGGATTGATGGATACTTTATGTGACAAGAACTAGATTAGCAGCTTCTCTCTGTTTCTTTGATGTGGTACATGATCATCTGTAGGCCAAGCCCATGAATATATTTTGCAATTGGATTAAAATTGAAATTAAAAAATAAAAATAAAAAACTATTTTCTTTTGTATATGTGATTTTGTTTATAGGTAGCCATCACATCTCTAGCTCCACTTTAGATCATATTGGTTGTGTAATAGCCTATGGCACTCCTTGACTCATGTAGTTTTAGCTGCTGCAATTGGTCTAGGTTCATATAACATCCACTGTTACAACCTCCTACATTTTGTTCTAAAATTTCTCAAAGCTATTGCACTACCTTGGTTTGTGCCAGTCCAACAACAGCTTAGTCATATGAAAAGAGGCATTTCAAAAGTTCATTGACATTTTTACTACAAGTTGCACAAAGCAGTGTTTTATTATCTATGCTGCCAATGTTGATGGCTTAATCTATGAATATCAAATCATCCCATTTGCTAATGGGACTGATCCTACTAGACTTCCAGTTCATACTTTCCATTCCTCTATTAGAATTGTCCCCCTTATGTAATCATCACAGCATAACCTGTTACCACTTACATCAGTTGCCTTATCAACACACTATGACAACTGCTAATGTATAGAGGTATCTTGTTGGTTATGGTATCCAAAACATTCCTAGTGGTGTTTATAAGCAACATCAACTTGTCAAACTTGCTATAGGTTGTAGAGCTTTATGAGCACTAGAAGTGGTATGCAAGTAGCTGTAGACTTTTACTATACATTGCCTATAGTACCATAATTCATCTGGTGTAGACACAGTGAAGACAAGAGTGTGGACATGGTGATAAGGATGAGGGTATAGATGTGGTGACAAGGACAAGGGCATGGACACAGCGATGAGGAGGATGAGGGTGTGGATGCAGATGTGGATGCAGTGATGAGGACTAATAATGCCTATAGCACAGTACTTATTGGTCATAGCAACAAATAAAAGTGATTTTTATATTTCTATTTCATTGAAGTGACAAAAATATCATATGTCCTAAGCTAGAGAGCTATGGGTTACTATAGCAATCTATACAGTGCTGTGTAGTGCTGTGTAGATGCTCTAATGAGCTGCTAACATAGCAGGGCAATGTGCTGTGTAGAGCTTGGGAGCTCTATATAGCTCTACAAAGATGAACTGTGGCTCTGTACAGCTCTATGGTAGCTCTTGGTAGATAGGGACCTAGCTACACAATCTATGGCACTCTATGCATCTACAGCAATCTGTGTAGAGCTGGATAGCTCTGTGTAGATGAACAGCCATTTGCTGATGTGGTATGTACTTTCTATCATGTTTGAAGGATTTTTCTAATCACTGATAGGTGGAGTGGGCTCTAATATTAATCACTACTGGGACATTGACAATCAAGGTTGCCCATGCTAGCAAAGGCAAGACCATAACTCTCCCTCACATCATCAATCACTTTACTGGCAAGGAGTCAAAGCACCAGACAGGTTTCAATGATACTACATGGGGCAAGGCCACCCATTCTTATACCACATCAGCATCTGTGCTCACAAAGGTCAAGTTTGTATTATTCAAGAAGCCCAACCTTTTGTTAATCCCAAGTCAACTCATTGCAACAAGATGACTAATACTGTTGAAGCCATTGAGATCAATGATAATGATGAACAAGCATGCCTTGTTGATATTGACAATGATAATGACAACAATTGTAAGTCATTTTTCCCTTTTGTGAACCTGCTAACATGTTCATTTAGAGTCTGGAATCATATGATGCTGCCTCTGGAGTTGCCTCATAGGCTGTTACTGTACATACTATGTAGAAAGATCCTACACTACTCTTGTTTAGTTGCACCCCCCATTATGCTTGTTTCTTTTTATATTGCAATGCACCCTGCCAAATTCAACTCTGGCTTATCATACTTGTCTGGCTTATTGCTGCCACTTAGCATGCTTAGCATGTCTTAACAGTCTCATAAATACAGTTTTTTTGTGTGCACTTAGAGTGCTTAGCTCATAATTGCTTGCTTACCAAGCTTAGTGTACTTAAGAAGAATCTTACTTAGAAGGTAAACCAAAATGTTGCCAAAACCTGGGTTCCCAGTAAGCCAAAAAATAAGTTGAGCTAAGCACAGTAAGTCAATTCATGGGAGGACATGCCTCAGCCTAAGCCCAGTTGTACTTAGTGACCTCCAACTTAGCATGGCTTAGAAATGCCATTAAGTAGCATTAAGCCCTGTTAAGTATAGCTAAGTACTGGTAAGTAAATTGTCTTTTTTCCTGATGCATATATATATATATATATTTTTAGAATCACTTTTCAAACTATATTCATGGGCTTTGTGGGTCTACACAAGTGCTGCGTCAGGGCCTAAGTACTACTTGGCCTAAGGCCCTCCTCGTACAGTGTCCTTTTTTTTTTTTTTTTTTAAATCAAAGTTTGAAATATATTCGCGGGCTTCGTACTATGAGATACATGTGTCGCGTCTGGGCCAGAGTGCTACTCTACCTAAGGCCCACCTCGTACAGTGTCCATCAAACCTTTCCTCTCATTGATCTTCTTGACGGAGGCAAGCCGTCTCGATCGCCGTTTGGAAGGACTCGCAGCCTCCGGGTACTCGCACTGGACTCCCGACTCAGTGAACCTGGCAGCCTCACTTCAAACCGCTTCAGTTGTGCTGGAGGGGGGTTCCTGCCGAGGCGCAGGAGGGAGGAGGGGAGGGGCGTGATGGCAAGGAGTGGGGGCAGAGGGGACAGGGGGCTTAGTGGGCGCCGGCTTGCTCGGTTTCGAGGTGGCCCGGGACTTGCCTTTGTCCCTGGCGGGTTTCGGCCCGGCTTCCTTGTCTGCCTCTTTGGAAATGGGGCAGCGGTGACATTTGGCGGCTTTGCGTGACGCGAACTTTCGTCCACACGACTTGCATTGCCGTTGTGGGAGGCCAGCCGCAGCCTCCTTGGCCGCCTTCCGGCGCTCCCGCGCCGCTGCGCGAGACCGTTTCCGTGCAAGTCGCCTCTTCTCCTTCTGGGCCTGGGTTGCTATCCTTGTGCCCTTCGCAAGATCAAAAAAGTCCATGGACCCTTTGTTGAGAAGCTCCAAGATAAACACGAATAACACCTTTTTGACCTTTGAAATTGGCCAGGGGACAAGCGCAACAGCGCACTTGACCAGGTGAGCGTGGAATTGGGGAGAAAACTCTACCCAAAAAATTTTCCCGTCCTCAGCCTTTTGGGCCAAGAGGGCCTGGGCCCTAAGATGATCGATGGATAGGAACCACCGACAATGGAACGTGTTGAGGATATCGAAAACGGAGAGTTCCGAATCCGCAGGAAGGGACCTTGCCTTAACCGGTTTAGATCCGATGGGGACCCTACTAGGGTCAAGGGTTGGTGCCACAGGCCCCCCAGCCAGTGAAGAGCTGGCGGGGTTTGGGGTGGGCAATGTGGCTTGGGCCTCGTTGAAAACCAGTGGAGAAAACTCCCGAGGCGTGTTTGAAAGAGCAGGCTCCGACCCCGGGGGGGGGGAAGCATCCACAGAGGGAGTGGGCTCTTGAGGGAGCTGAGACCTCCTCTGACTTGTCACTTCCGGGCCCCACGGACTTCCAAAGAGATCTGAGAGCGTAGAGGTGCCAAGGGGAGGGGAGGGAGAGCAAGAAGACATCGTGTGAAAATCAGCGATGGTGGTGGTAAAGAGCCAAGAAGAGCTGCGTACAGTGTCCATCAAACCTCTCTGCTTGTTGATTTTCTGAGTGGTGGCTAGCCACTTTGATCATCGTTTGGAGGGACTCAGCAGCTCTGGATATCCCAGCTGGATGCCCTTTGAGGTTGTCCTGGCAGCCACCTTCCTTACTGCTTTGGTTGCACTCATCAGGGGGTCCTGCAGTGTCTCAGGGGCTGGGAGGTGAGGGGCTTGACAGCGAGGGGAAGGGAGGGCAGAGGGTGCAGGGGGCTTTGGGGGCACTGGCTTGTTCAGCTTCATTATGGCCTTGGCTTTGCCTTTCACCTTGGCGCTTGACAGCCCAGCTTCCCTGCTCACTTCTTTGGAAATGTGACAGTGGTGATGTTTGGCAGCTTTGTGTGATGTGAACTTCCATCCACATAACTTGCATTGCTGTTGTGGGAGGCTGGAAGCAGCCTCCTCTGCCGCCCTCCAGTGCTCCTGTGCCACTGCCTGGGATCGTTTCTGTGTAGTGTTCTGCACGGGTATACTGAGGGTATGAAAAGCGTGTACTGTACCCTTACCCGCAAAACCCTTACCTGTATGGGTAAAGGGTAACGGTATACCGTTTATGCACAAGGGTATACCCTTTGCATGCAAGGGTATGAGTATCATGCAGTATCTTGTATGATACTGTGGGTTTCTTTCAATTACTCTAGCTACCTACTAAGTAACACGGCTACTACATAACTTCTGA
Source organism: Lactifluus piperatus (assembly GCA_003315875.1). Classification (NCBI taxonomy): domain Eukaryota; kingdom Fungi; phylum Basidiomycota; class Agaricomycetes; order Russulales; family Russulaceae; genus Lactifluus; species Lactifluus piperatus. The sequence goes on from QFDX01001538.1 coordinate 9,305, forward strand.
CTCATCCTCCTCCTCATCCGCTATGGAGCGCTTGCGCTTCACACCCTGTGACCGATCCCGAATGACCTCCATGACATCACCTAGCAATACTAGGTCACTACACCCCCAAGAGCCCATGCAAAGATGGGCGCGAATTGATTTGCCAGACATGTGGTTACGGATGTGTGATAAGAGGAGTCGACCTGATGAGAAGACATACTCAACACAAGTTGAGGTAGCTGAGATGTAATAAGCACAAAGATACAACGTGTTTAAGGAATAGAAACTTATGTGGGATGCTAAGGTAGTCCAAGGCAATCCGGTGCAGCATTGGGTAAGTCTTGCGCCACGCATACCACCACTGAAGAGGGTCTTTGATGTTATTGGTCTTTGTCACGAGAAAGTCATCTAGTTCAGAGCCATGAGCTGTATCGCTGCCAAAAGAGAGGTCACCAAATTCATTGCAAAAGCTGCTTGTGCTTTGCGATGGTGCCTGGTTCTAACAAACTATTAACACCAGAACAAGAGAATAAGATTGGAACCATACCATGCTCGAAGTTGAGATTGGGGATAAGGCAGCTTCATACTGCGCAAAGGCCTCCCGGGTGAGTTGCTCTGCCTCATCGATCCAGCTTCTCTCCCATCCCACGTGCTTGAAATATTGTAACTTGAGACTTGGATGCAAAACTAGCTGCAATTCAGCACAAACTTACACAAAAGAAAGAGAGGCCACATACCCATAGCAATCCGATAGATATCCGAAAGATCCGTAAGGCCATAATAACGATTCATCTTGTTCTGTCCAAGCCTCATCGCAGCACAAATAGATGGGTGGTATGCTGTGCAGGTTTCCAGATTGAGCCCAGAGTCGAGGTGGTCCATAGCAGGGATAACGTTCACGATATTTGCAGAGCCATGGGAGAAGTAAACAGTGGCCTTTTTGTATTGCTAGATAATGAATAAGAATGACGCATTGCTGGGATAAGAAACAAAAAACAAACCTCCAACACGGATGCCAAATCTTTCACAATCCTCCATTCAATGTCATCAAGCTCCCAGTTACAAAGTTTTAAGGACTTGTTGGTGGTGAGGTCATCAATGCAGGAGCGGTATTGAAGAGCAAATGACATCATGTCATATGTTGAGTTCCAGTGAGTCATGACGTCCTGAGGCATCTGGCGAACCTTCAAGCCATGAGCCTTGCACTGAGAGTGCCAAGCGGGGAGAACGATGGTGGGGGAGTTGATAATGGCAAAGGCGAGTTTTTGGAGCTATGATGGTGTGATTGGCGTCAGCTGAAGAGGGTGAAAGATAACATGTTGCAACATACATTGGTAACTGTGAGCTGAATAGCATTTGTGTTCCTCCATAACTCCTCACGCTCCTCCTCAGTCAAGACTCCAACCTCATCGATTCCATTGTCAGGGTCCTCATCGCCCTCGTCGTCCTCATCACCCTCGCCGCCCTCATCACCATCATCATTGGGATTAGAATCTGCATCCTCGAGAGGTAGGGGAATATCGCTAGCCACTCCTTCTTGGACTCTTACCACCATCATCTCTTTTGACGATGTCTTCCCCTCCCTCCCCTCTCCCCAGCTTCTCTCACCTGAGCCTTAGGGCCCTCCTCGAGGAATCCCTTGGTGACGATGATGACGAGCAGGACGAGTCGGCGAGCCCTATCGAGCCCACTGGCACTCCCACTGCAACAAACCCTCTGCCCACAAGCACAGGGCTGGCTTCACACTCCCAGTCTCAGGAGTTTTCACCCTCACCGGTTTTCAACGAGACCCTTTCATCCCTGCCCACTCCAACCCCTGCCAGCGACCGCCTGGCTGGGGGGGCGCCACATCCAACCCTTGACCCTAGTCAGGTCCCTATCGGATCCAAACCAGCCAAGGCACGGACGCTTCCTGGGAATGCGGAACTTTCCATTTTCGACATTCTCAACATCTTCCGCCAGCGCTGGTTCTTATCAGTCGACCATCTCAGGGCCCAGGCCCTCTCGGCCCAAAAGGCCGATGACGGAAACATTTTCTGGGTCGAGTTTGCTCCCCAATTCCACGCCCACCTGGTCAAGTGCGCTGTTGCGCTTGTACCTCACCCTGTTACAAAGGTGAAAAAGGTGATGTTTGCATTTATCTTAGAGCTTCTCAACAGCAAAGGCCCAAGGGCCTTTTTCAACCTCTCAAAGGGCACAAGGCTAGCAACCCAGGCCCAGAAAGACAAGAAGCGACTTTCATGGAGAAGGAACCGCGCAGCGAGGCAGGAATGCCGGAAGGCCACTGATGAAGCCACCCAAGGTCACCCTCCAAGGCAATGCAAGTTATGCGGGTGCAAGTTTGCATCGTGCAAAGCTGCTAAGCGTCACCGCTGCCACATCTCCATCGAGGCGAGTAGGAAGGAAGGGAAGGGGAAAGATAAGGTTAGCTCCGTCGCTCTCCCCCCGCCGATCAAGCCGGCCCCCACTCAGCACCCAACTGCCCCCTCTAAACCGACCCGCGCCCCCAAACATACTGGGATTGCCCCACCTGCCAATTTGCCACCTACCCCTGCGCGTGCGCTTGAAAGCGCCTGAGGGTTCGCTGGATTTCTCACGCGCCCTGAGGGTTCGGGCTCACTACCAGTGTCGGGCGAGTCCTCAGTCAGACGCTCCTCACGGCTAAACACCGCTAGGAAGCGGAAGACACGAGACGTTGTTATGGACACAGTGTGCTAGACTACATGTACAGTACTGGTGTAGCCTTGACGCGGCCCATAGGGCGCTCCCCTAAAGCCCGTGAATAGACTTCAAATTATGATTTAAAAAAAAAAAAAAAAAAATATCACTAGCCAAAGTTGGCTCAGTATTGTCAAGGATGATGTCATTACCATCAGCATCCTTTGGCCACTTGGCAGAGAAGGGAGCGATCGTGGCCTTTGCCACAAGGTTGAGCGTATGATTGAAACAATGACCACGGTGCGCAGGATCAAAGGAGTTGGCCTTGGATGCAAGAGCATCAGTCATTGTGTTGTTGTTACTGGCATTGTTGGCTGTGAACGCTAGGATCTAAATAATATGATCAGCGGCAAGAAAAAATAAATTATACACATACCTTATCCGCAATACCCAGCCGCTCCAACATGGCCTGAAACTCATGTGCCATTGTCTCACCAGTGTGAGACTGCACATTCGTGAGTCAGGAGACCAACTAACAAGAACCAAAACTTACCTCTGCGACCTCAAGAATATCCAACAAAAAGCTAAGTGGGTTTCCCTTGTGTTCCAAGTGAACAGTCCACACCAGTGACACCACGAACACTCGGTGATTTGGGGATGTCCACGCATCAGTTGTGAAGTGCAGCTTGCCTGGGTGATCCTGAGAATTGTGTATGAGAATGGAGTAGATAAAGGGGAAATTGGGCACATACACAAAGCACCTTGCTGATTCGTTCCTCACACTTCTTGAAGCTGGCATGAATATCGCAGTTGAGAGTTGTATTGGATGGAATGATTATGTTGGGCTGGCTGGCAGAGAGAAGTTCACAGAGTTCGCGATCGTTGACGATGTTGAGAGGGTGATTGCTCTCAGTGACCCATTTCACTAGATGTGCGCTAGAAGAGAATAAAGTGAATAAATAAAAGAAGAAGAAGAAAAGAACTCACCGGACTTCAATGTTGCTATGAGCGCGATGTGAAACCTTGACCAGAGCTTGACCTTGACAAGCGAATAAGTTGAAGATGGATCCAGAGGGTGTGGGTGGGCCTGGCATTGCGCTTTCGACTGCCTCCTGTCCATAGCAGTTGAGGGCGTGATGATGGAGATTGGCTGTTGAAGATCTATCCTTTGAGTCTTGATAACAACGAATGCCGCAAGCCGATGTTTTGCACTTCTTCCCAAGTCCACATGGGAAAAAGTGCATAGGTCGTCCATTGTGCGTTTTGAATTGGACCTCATCAAGGATAAAGAATGAGTAGATGGCCAATCTCCACATTTTCTTGACTCGTGCTGATAGAAACAGTTGTTAGACATCTAAATGAGAATACAAGGAAACCAGTGAACATACCAAGCTCGGCAACTGGATCATCATTGTTGGCGGTGTTGGTAGGCACACTGAGAGCTGATGTGCAAGTAGCCGCAGCCACTGTTGGAACAGAGGCAGCAGTGGCAGTGACGATGATAGTAGCAGCTGGTGGAACAGACGCTGTGGCAGTACTGGCGGCAGTTATGGTTTTTTGGCACTTTGCAGCACCAGTGACTTCAGCAATGAAGTTCTTTGCTTTGGTCTTTGCCTGGCAGGCCGCCTGCTTGACAGAGCTTGCAGCTCTACCAAGGGAAGAAGAGAGCGAAGTGATTGAGTGATTTGAGCCAGCGGAAATGCTTCCACTATTGGAGGCCATAGCAGACACAAGGGCAAGGCGACGGCGCTGGGGAGAGTGAGTCACAGCAAGGGCTGTTATATGCCATTCCATGGTGGGGAAAGGTCCAAAGGTAACAGAATGAGGCATTTGGACCTCCATGTAAACATTGGCAGAAGGCATGTTGACCAACATCGAAGAGGTGGTGAAGGGACAGGCTCAGACAGCAGGCAAAGAGATGGAGAAAAGGCAACTTGAAACTGAAACGCGGCAATGTCACAGCTGACACTGACACAGTGACACCAAAGGAATCAGCCAGGAAATCGAATCAGAGATTATCAGACTGAGATGTAACTGTCACGCAAGCATGTGACCAGCGGTGTCGTGGGTATGGGTACGGTATCTCGGGCGCGGCCAGAAATTAACACCACACCTGTACCCCTGGTACCCCCAGGTACAAACACCCCGGGGTTACCTGAACCCCTGCAGAACGCTATTTCTGTGCAAGTTGCTTCTTCTCCTTCTGGGCTTGGGTTGCTATCCTTGTGCCCTTTGTGAGGTCAAAGAAGGCTGACGGGCCTTCTTTGTTGAGAAGCTCTAAGATAAACACAAACAGCACCTTTTTGATCTTGGAAATCGGCCAGGGGACAAGCGCAACAGTGCACTTGACCAGGTGGGCATGAAATTGGGGAGAGAACTCTACCCAGAAAAATTTCCCATCCTCAGCCTTTTGGGCTGAGAGGGCCTGGGCCCTAAGATTATTGATGGATAGGAACCATCAACGACAGAACATGTTGAGGATGTCAAACACTGAAAGTTCAGATTCCACAGGAAGAGACTGTGTCTTAACTGGTTTGGATCCAATCGGGATCTGGCTAGGGTCAAGGGTTGGCTCAGATGCCCCCCATGCCAGTGGGGTACTGGCAGGGGTTGGGGTGGGTGGTGTGAAAGCAGCCTTGTTGAAAACTGGTGGTGAAAACTCCAGAGGTGAGGGTGAAGGAGCAAAACCTAGCCCAGAGAAGGGGAGTGGGCTCCTGGGGTTGCTGGGGACTCAGTGCCCTTGCTGGCCATCTGCTCAACAACCCCTCAAAGAGGGCAGCAAGCTTCTGGCAGGCAGGGGAGGGGGAGTGAGAGTGAGAGGACATTGTGTGAAAAGGAACTATGATGGGAGTAAAGAACCAAGAAGGGTTGTCCTGATGCATATCCAAGAAAACTAAGGACATCTACATTGTAGAGGTGCTCATGCCAATGATAAGACAAGAGTGTCTTATTGTTTCAGTCTTGTTCTCTAGTAGTGTGAGGCAGTACACCTCTTGTGTATTTAAGTAGCCAAGGACTGAGGACTTAATCCCCAGTCTAGTCTTTGACTCTAATTGACTATTATCCTCATTGTTACTTACATTGTGGCTCAAGGGTTTCTGTAATCAGTAGAAGATTCCTCTTCTGTGTTACAGTTTGGTGTTGACTGTTGACCAACTAGGTCGTCAAGTATGTAGCCCAGCTACAAGACTTGTGTCACAATCCAGACAGCTGCTATCCAAGTGGGGTCTTCTCTAATGCAGACTCACCCTTAGTGCTTTCTCAGGGTTATGGCACTCACCACAGTGATCAGTAGGACCAAAGATGTTAGCATACACCAATGTAAGACATGAGTGGCTTATTAGGCTGGAGTGAGGGTGAGAAGTAGAGAAGGAGTTCTTCTACTGATCACAAATCCTTGAGTTGCAACTCAGAGTGTTTAGAGATAAGAAGTCGTTGATTGAAGTCAAAGACCAGACTGAGGAATAAGTTCTCAATCCCTACTGCTTATATATATGAGCAGTGTACTGCCCCATACTTATGAAAGAACAATGCCTTCAACAATAAGACAACAAGACCTTATTATCATAGCAGACCCCCCCTCATGTTTGGTTTGTCTTGTGTTTGCACATGAGAGCAAGACCTACCAGACAATAAAGGACAAGCTCTACCAAGACAACAGAGTACAATGAAGTCTGAGCGAACTGATGTGTCTAAGAAGGCCACAAGGGCCTTGCTATTGTACCATAACCAAGATCAAGTCCATTATTGTAATGTAACAGAACAATGACAATAACATTGAGTAAGGACAGCCTTCTGGGAATAATGGTGCATTGTAACAAAAGAAATATATAAAGACTCACATGACTCTCTCCCTGACTCCTGCAGGAACAGCAGTCCAAGTCAGTGGTCTGATCCATAACATTCTGTGCCTCATCCCCACTCCACATCAGGAAAATGTCAATGGTCTTAATTTGTCTTAATTTGTCTTAATTTCCAGCTAAGAAACATTTAAGAAGAGGCACCTGTCTGATCCGTCTTAACAGAATAGGGCCTTAAATTTCTCTTGAATCTATCTTAATTGACTTGATCTTGACCCTGCCAGTAGTGTGTTGGCAGCTCTGGTACCTCAGCCAAGCCATTAGCCGAGCCAGTCCCTGGCCTATTTCTTTTGAGCCGAGTAACCAGGCAAGGCAGCTGGTTAGTCAATGGCTCCACCAGCTCACTGGCTCACCATTTGACCTCTCAATGGCCATACCCACTCCACACACTCCAGATAAGGGTTATACCCGCCATCCCATGGGTTTTTACATAATCATTTACAGTAACTAAGTAAATACTGTACAGGCACTTGTACTAGAGAAAATAAAAAAAAACCTAAAAACAAATTTGCACCATGGTGCTGCTGTGGCCCTCACCTTCACATGGCTGGTGCTCCCGGCCTTGCACTGGTGCGGCCCTACCTGTTCTCCTGGCACTGCTGGTGATGCTGTGGCCCTCATCCTCACGTGGCTGGTGCTCCTGGCCTTGCACTGCTGCAGCCCTACCTATTGTCCTGGCACCACTGGTGCTGCCGTGGGCCTCATCTTTGCACAACTGGTGCTCCCATCCTCACACTGGTGCTGCCCTACCTGTTGTCCTCATGCCGCTTGTGATGCCATGGCCCTGGTCCTTGTGCAGCTGGTGCTCCTGGCCTCGTGCTGCTGTGGCCCTACCTGTTGTCCTGGCACCACTGGTGCTGCCACGGCCCTTGTCTTCATGCAGCTGGTGCTCCCGTCCTCATGCTGGTGCTACCCTACCTATTATCCTGGCACCGCTAGTGCTCCCGTCCTCACGCTGGTGCTGCCCTACCTGTTGTCCTGGTGCTGCTGGTGATGCCATGGCCCTCGTCCTCATGCAGCTGGTGCTCCTGGCCTTGCACTGCTGTGGCCCTACCTGTTGTCCTGGTGTAGCTGGTGCTGCTGCAGGCATCGTCTTTGCATGGCTGGTGCTCCCATCCTCATGCTGGTACTGCCCTACCTATTATCCTGGCGCTGCTGGTGATGTTGCAGCCCTCATCCTCACATGGCTGGTGCTTCTGTCCTCACACTGGTGCTGCCCTACCTGTTGTCCTGGCGCCGCTGGTGATGCCATGTTACAGTTCAACATTGACTGTTGACCAACTAGGTCATCAAGTATGTAGCCCAGCTACAATACACCTGTGTCGTGTCCAGACAGCTGCTATCCAAAGCGGGGTTTCCTCCTTTGGACTTGCCCTTAGTGTCTCCTGTAGCGGCAGACACTTACCAATGTGTTCAGTGGGACCAAAGGTGTTATCGCACACCAATGCAAACGTGAGTGGCTTATTAGGCTGGAGTGAGGATGAGAAGCAAAAGAGGAATCTTCCACTGAACACTAGAACCCTTGAGCATGCAGCCTCAAGTGAAGATGAGAGATGAGAGTCGATTCAAGTTGAAGACTAGACTGGGGAGTAAGTCCTCAGTCTTCCTTGGTATAAATACATGAGAGGCGTACTGCCTCAGACTACAAGAGAACAATACTCACAACAATAAGACCTCTTGTCTTATTGTTGGCATGAGCACCTCTATAATGTTCTTATCCTTCAGTCCCTGTGGATATGGTCACTGGAGGAATAATGATCATAGACATGTCACTTCCAACAATAGAAGAACAAGTCAGCCTGACTTGCCCGAGATGACCAAGGAGGCCATAGGGGCCTCTAGCTATTGTATCGTAACTGAAACCAAGTCTGTTATTGTACTGTAACAGAACAATGACAATAACAATGAGTGAGGTCAGCCCTCTGGGAATGGTGATGCACACACAAAAAGGAAAATAATGAATAAGAGGAACCAGGGGCGCACGTGACATATCCGTAACATGCCGTGGCCCTCATCCTCATGCAGCTGGTGCTCCCAGCCTCACGCTGCTGCAGCCCTACCTGTTGTCCTGGCACTGCTGGTGCTGCTGCAGGCCTTATCTTCGCATGGCTGGTGCTCCCATCCTCATGCCAGTGCTGCCCTACCTGTTGTCCTCGCACTGTTGTGTGTGTGGAGATTACTAGTGATGAGGGGGGTGGGTTGAGCATATCAAGTGCTTACCGCCCTGATACTTCTATGGGGTTTCTAAACCCCAAACATCCCACTCACATCCCATTTGGACAGGGAGGAGTGGGTGGGCAAAAAGAAACTGAAAAAAAATTGTTAGTAAAATAATACTTGAAGAGGACATACCGGGGAGCTGATTGAGGCCAGAGGGGGAAAGTGGTGGGATGCAGTGGTGTTGACCTTGTAACCCATACACGTATCTGTGAGAGAAGTTGAACTTAATTTGTGACACCAAAAGTCAACCGCAAGTCATCCAAACAGGGTCAAACACTTGTTCCCACGATTTTCTTTTTTTTTTTTTATGAAGTCACAACTTCCTTTTCACAGGCACGGTAACTATTGACACCACCGCTTTCCACCACCCCACATACATTTTCTTCAGCTTTTTATACTGACATTTGTTTTAGTTATTTCTTCTACACCCCTCCTCCCCATCCAAATGGGATGTGAGGGGATTGTTTGGGTTAAGCAACCCCAAGGAAGTGGTGCGAGGACCACGGCCATGGCAGCACCAGCATGAGGACAACAGGTAGGGCAGCACCAGCGCAAGGACGGGAGCACCAGCGGCACCAGGACAATAGATAGGGCAGCACTGGCACCAGGATGGGAGCACCAGTGGTGCCAGGACAACAGGTAGGGCTGCAGCAGTGTAAGGCCAGGAGTACCAGCTGCGTGAGGACCAGGGCCATGGCATCACAAGCGGTGCAAGGACAACAGGTAGGGCAGCACCAGCACAAGGACAGGAGCACCAGCCGTGTGAAGACAAGGCCCATGGCAGCACCAGTGGCACCAGGACAACAGGTAGGGCCGCAGCAGTGCAAGGCTGGGAGCACCAGCCATGCAAGGACCAGGGCCGTGGCATCACAAGTGGTGCGAGGACAACAGGTAGGGCAGCACCAGCGCAAGGATGGGAGCACTGGCCACACGAAGATGAGGCCCATGGCAGCACCAGTGGCGCCAGGACAACAGGTAGGGCAGCACCAGCGCAAGGACGGGAGCACCAGCCACACAAAGACAAGGCCCATGGCAGCACCAGCCATGCGAGGACCAGGGCAGTGGCATCACAAGCAGCATGAGGACAACAGGTAGGGCAGCACCAGTGCAAGGCCAGGAGCACCAGCCATGCGAAGACGAGGCCCACAGCAGCACCCGTGATGCCAGGACAACAGGTAGGGCCACAGCAGCGCGAGGCTGGGAGCACCAGCCATGCGAGGACGAGGGCTGCAGCATCACCAGTGGCACCAGGGCAACGGGTAGGGCCAGCACTGGCATGAGGATGGGAGCACAAGCAGCACGAAGACGAGGGCTGCAGCAGCACCAGCATGAGGATGGGAGCACCAGCAGCACGAGGGCGAGGGCCATGGCATCATTAGCAGTGCCAGGACAACAGGTAGGGCTGCACCAGCACAAGGACGGGAGCACTGGTGGCGCAAAGACGAGGGCTGCATGAGGAAGTAGATATAATAATAATAAAATATGTAATAGAATTTGATTAAGCTACAAACTTATGAATATGGTATATAATTTTAGTGAATTTTACAGATCTAAGTTCAAGTGATCTGATGTGCCTTAGGCTATAGCCAATAGCCTAGCCATGCTAAGTTAGCTGTTATCTGAGCTGAGCCAAGCTGAGCCAAATATGGTCAGAGCTGAATGTGGCTCTTGGCTAAAGATGGATGGGAGCTGGAGCTGCTGACACACTAGGCTGATGCATACCTAAAAACTACTGAATAGTCTGAATGTACTTGCTTATTTTTTCTCTCTTATTTCATTTTGTAGCATAAATTTCTAAGACATAATTAAGACAAGAGTAGTTTACTTATCTTACTTAATTGTCTTTACTGTCTTAATAGAAGAATAAGACATGCTAAGTTGAAATAAGTAAGTCTCAGAATGGTGATGTTTTCCTGATGCAGCCTAATAAGCTGATCACATTTACATTGGTATGCAACAACACCTTTGGTCCTACTGATCACTGTTGGTAAGTGTCTGCCTATTCAAGGAAATACAAGGGTAAGTCTAAAGGAGGGAACCCACTTTGCATAGCAGCTGTCCAGAAGTGACACAGGTGTATTGTAGCCAGGCTACATACTCAATAACCTAGTTGGTCAACAGTTAATGTTAGGTTAATGTTAGACTGTAACAGGGTGAGAAAGGTCATATTTTTGATGATTTGGGACATTTTATTATAGTTGTGGTAAATCTCAAGTAATTGGCACAAGGTCCAAATTCCTCTAGGTTCTAAGGACATATTATATCAAGGAACATAGAGACCAGATAAAATAACCTATCTTCTAGCCAATGGCATGCCAACCCCTATAAACAAGGTGCTTACCTATTATCAACCCTGGGCCCTCTACATATACTTTTGGCTTCTCCTTGCTTGTATGAGTCTTAAACTTTAAAGGAGATACCTTTTTAGCAAATTTATCAAGGTTTGTATGGATATTTTTCTGGAATTTTTTTTT
>QFDX01001538.1:20514-31975 GCA_003315875.1 Lactifluus piperatus
GGAATCAGCATTTCTATAGTGCAGCATGTTTACATAGAACAAAGACGTGCTCAGTTGTGTACTCTAATAAAGTAGCTAACAGAAGCAACCTGGGTGGAGGGGGATGCTGATTTTCTAACTAAGTGTGGGGGGGATGTTTCTGATGGGAAAGGGATGTTGGTGGGGTGCATGGGCCCTAATGAATTACCCGTGGTCCTCAACTGGATGCCTCCTGGGTCTCATGCAAGCCTGCATTGCTTCTATGAAGTTGGCAAGGGCAGTGCCACCTGCTTTAGTGCCAAAGATGATTGGGCCAGAGAGGGTCTTGGAGACCAGTCTAAGGAACCATTCTCAAGCCTTGTTGAACAGGGGGCATTGAGTAATGATGTGGTCAACAGTTTGAGTCAGGGTTTCTCTGCATTGGCAGCCATGTGGGTCAGGGGCCTGTGGCCAGTGTCTGGCATTATATTCCCCTATAAATGTGTGCTCTGTCAGTAATCAGATAGCAGTGCAGAAGATGGGCCTGGCCAAATTAGCCAAGGGCTTGTTGGTGGCCTCTCCAACAAGCTTGGTAACTATCTACACAGCCAATCATCAGACTATACCATGGCTCCTTACCACTGATAGACATGACAACACATCAGCTTGTAGAGCGATTTGCGAAGTCCTCATGGCTGTGCTCTATGACAATCTAGCTTCAACCATATCAATAAGCTGGATCCCAGGGATGGGCAGCTTTTACCCACTCAAGAGACTCCCCGAGGTTGCAATACGAGTAGTGGCTGTGGCTAACATGATAGGCACTCAACCCCCCACCATTGCCACCCTCAAACATGCTGTGAAAGCTGAGGCTCTGAATAATTGGGAGAAGATATGGCTCAGCAATCTGCACAGGAACCCAGCCTACCACGCCTTCCACCACCCCCCCTCAGATCAACCCCCAGAATTTGTCTCTGGGATTGAGAATTTTGCCGTGTCAACCAGCACATGGAAAGATGTGTCTCTATGCAAGGCATTAGGGCCTAATGAAGTGGCTTGAGAACCTACCTCTCTTCCTCATCTGAATGCTACTGTGGAGCCTGTCCACACCAGTCCTGTTTGTGCCAGGTTGGGGCCAGTGCCTCTGCAATAGATCAGCAAGTAATCTTCTTGGTTTTGGTGTATGGCCCAGATCGAGTTGAGAAGGTGTTTGTGGGCCTCCCCTTCACAGGGGTTGTGTTGGATAGTGAGGCAATTGGAAGATGGGTTGCACCATCTCCATGGGGGGTGATCAAGGCAGGGGGGTGACTGGCTCTCAAACTTGATGAGGCAGGCCAGCCTGCAGATGCAGGTGTCTGGTTGGCAGGCTTGGATGGGGTATGGGAGGGGGGCACCACTACCCTCCACTGTTGACCAAGGGGGGCCCAGTCTGTGTAGAACCAGGGAGAAGAGCAGGAGCGAAAGTAGACAGATAGCTGCCTGGGATGATAGCCATTGTAGACAAATCTGAATAGGAGGAATGGTAGTCAGCTGGTATATTTTTCTGGAATTCTTGAGTAAGATTGGTTTTAAATAAATAACAAGGTAATAACACCTCAGCAGTTTCCACAATAGCCTTTGGAGCATGTATGGCCAAATACACACCAACCTTGCTGACTGTGGTACAGAGAACCTTATCATTCCAGGTAAGAATATTGCTAGGAATATTCTTGGTTTTTTTCTTGCAAAACTCAAAGTTGAAGTCAAATACCACTAGAAACAAAGAAATGATTAAGGATAGAAAATGGACATGATTTTACTCAGCACCTTTGTCTATCTTGACCTATTCTACAATGTTCTCCATCTAACACTCCAAAGAATTCATAATCTTAGAGGTTGCCCTACCTTGTTTATCAAATGTGCCTAGATTAATTTAGTGATGTTTTAGCATATGAGATCTATAGTATAATGGTTAGTCATTTATTTGTCATTTAGGTAATCTTACTTTTGTCCTCCAAGTCTAATAGGGGTTTATTAAGATCACCAAAGACAGCTTGAGTAACCATTGCAGGGTCATGGGCTACTAACCCCCTAATGAGAATGAAAATGAGAGATAAGATAGATTTGACAATCAGGTGTTACTCACACATCAGTATCTGTTTTTGGCCCCATGAGGGATTGTCCAATGGCAGATAGAGTCTAATTCTTTTGGTTTGGGTGTGGAAGTCAAGAGGGAACAGTAAGGCCAAACTGAGACTCATTGGGTTCCAACTTCCATAGAACATCATCAGATTTGCATTTTTTCTAGTGCATGCTAGAAGATATGTTAGGTGAAGACTGGCTCTAAGATGGTAGAGAGGCACAGACCTTTTTAGTGAGCTAAGATCCAGGCATAACACCACTACAATATTCAAAGGGGAATGAAAGGAATAGACACAAAGAAGAAGTACACTGAGTGGCAATCAGGGTTTAGAGCAGCTCTAGACACCCTGGCCTTGGGTTATATTATGCACTGGGGGTGATGCAACATCACTACACTCAGGTGTAACACTGGTGTCACATTCAAAAGGGATGAAAGGGATAGGTGTAAGGGATAGGGACAAAGAAGGAACATATATTAAGTTGGCATCTAGAACTAGAACCAGAACCAGCCACCATGGCTAGATGTAGACTATGCAAAACAAGGAGAGAAAGAGAGGTATAGTCTGTGGACAAGAATGAGTGGTGAAAATTTCAGTGGCAGAGCTCACCCCTAGTGTGTTAGCAGCTCCTATAGCCAGTCCATTAGCAAACCATGGTTTTGCTAACAGAGTGTAACAGATGTCACAGCACATTGACAGTTGCTAACAGTTCTTGACAGCACCAGGTCATGGGCTACTAAACCCCATTGTACTGGGTCTGGGTTCCACTGGGTCTGGGTCCCTCTGGGTCTAGGTCTTACTAGGTCTGGGTCCCTCTGGGTCTAGGTCCCACTAGGTCTGGGTCCCTCTGGGTCTAGGTCCCACTAGGTCTGGGTCCCTCTGGGTCTGGGTCCCTCTGGGTCTGGGTCCCTCTGGGTCTGGGTCCCACTAGGTCTGGGTTCCACTGGGTCTGGGTTTCACTAGGTCTAGGTTTTACTAGGTCTGGGTCCTACTAGGTCTGGGTAGAAAGGACATTTAGATACCTAGGGATGTGCAGGGGTATGGGTAACACCAGGGTGTTTGTCCTGGGGGTACCAGGGGTATGGGTGCGGTGCCACTTTCTGGCCATGCCCAAGATACCATACCCATCGCTTCTTGCTTTCTTACCACCACCATCACCGGTTTTTCCCACGATGGCCCCAAGGTTCCAAACCCCTTACGATGAACACCTCGCCCACCTCGAGGCATCCGCTGCGCAAGCAGCTGGACTGCCCCACGACGCCGCGTTGCTCGCTTCATACCCGTACGCTGACTTCCCCCAGTGCACAGACCGATCGGCTTGGCCCACCCTGGCCGAGAGTAAAGCGCACCAGGCGGCGATGGCAGCCATTCCTTCGGCTCCTACCTCTCCTCCTGACACCATCATGCAGCTGGACGAGCCTGGCACCAATTCCCCCGAGTTTTCACCCTCACCGGTTTTCACGGGGACTCCCATTCCCCAGCCCACTCAAACCCCTGCCATGGATACTTTGGCCGGGGGGGCAGGGTCCCCCTCCTCTCGCTACTTCCCACCGGGGAAGAAGCTTCCAAAGAAGAGGGTGCTTACTGAGCACACGGATCTTTCCGTGTTTGACATTCTCAACATCTTCCGACGCCGCTGGTTCCTGTCCAAGGACCACCTCAGGGCCCAGGCCCTTTCGGCCCAGAAAGCCGAAGACGGAAAAAGTTTTTGGGTCGAGTTCGCTCCCCATTTCCACGCTCACCTGGTCAAGTGCGCCGTTGCGCTCGTACCTCGCCCCGTTCAGGCAGTGAAAAAGGTGATGTTCGTATATATCTTAGAGCTTCTCAACGAGGAGGGCCCCCAGGCTTTCTTCGATCTCACCAAGGGTGACCGGCGGGCAACCGCTGCCCAGAAGGAGAAGAAGCGACTTGCAAGGAAGAGGAACCACGCATCGAGGCGAGACCGGCGCAATGCGGCTGAAGAAGCCGTGGAGCGCTCCTCACAACCCGCGTGTATGTACTGTGGACGTAAGTTCGCGGCGCGGAAAGCGGCCAAGAGACACCGATGCCCTCTGGCCAAAGGGGCTAGCTGAGGAACTGGGACAAGGAAGGAGGACGTGAGAACCGCCCCCCCCCCCAAACCCGAGCGTGCCGGGCCCATCCAACCCCCCTGCTCCCCCTGACACATCGCCCGCTACTTTTAAGCCCAGCAAGAAGCGGAAGCAACCCGTCGCTCCTACCTCTGCCCGTGAGGCCGCACTCGCACGTCACCCCGTGGACACGTTCGACTCCGAGTTTGTTTCTTCCACTCCCGCATTCGCAACGACGGTCGCGGAAGGCCACCACTCTGAGAGACTAAACACCTCGAAGAAAAGGCGCACCCGCAAGGGGATTATGAAGTCAGTAGCTAAATAGTGTATAATGTCGTTGGTATGCTGTTTTGACGCAGCAAAGGGGGCGTTCCCCCCACACTGCTATAAAAATCCTTTCAAAAAAAAAAAAAAAAAAAAAGATACCATACCTGTACCTGTGACACCACTGGTCACATGATTGTATGACAGTTGTCAGGCCTTCTGCTGTTGAACATCCTACCACCTTGCACTCGCGCCACATCCCTCTCAACACCTTGCTATGTCCCTCTTTATGCCTTGCTGCCAATGCCTCACCCTTGCTGCTGACAGTCAGCCTTCATCCTTCTCAACTGGCTGTGTCCCTCTTGACGCCTTGCCACTTCCCTCTCAAGTCTCAACCTGTTGCCACATCCCTCTTGATGCCTTGCCACTGACACCTCACCCTTGCTACTGACAGTCAGCTCTCATCCTTATTAGGGATGTGCAGGGGTACAGGTAACACCGGGGTGTTTGTCTTGGGGGTACCAGGGGTATGGGTATGGTGTGCCTTTCTGGCCATGCCCAAGATACCGTACCTGTACCCGCAATACTGCTGGTTACATGCTTGCATGATAGTTACATCTCAGTTCTGATAATCTCTGATTTCCTGGCTGATTCCTTTGGTGTCAGTGTCAGCTGTGACATTGCCGCGTTTCAAGTTGCCTCTGCTGTGCTTCCCCTGCTGTCTCTTTGCCTGCTGTGTCTCTTCAATGTTGGTTAACATCCCCTCTGTAAATGTCCACATGGAGTTCCAAATACCCCATTTTGCTCCCTTTGGACCCATCCCCACCATTGAATGCCATATAACAGTCCTTTATCCTTCTTGGACTCTTACCACCATCATCATTTTTTTGATGGCCAACCATTTCAACGTTCTTAACCCTCCATCCCTCTCTCCCTCTCACACTGACGAGGCTGAGATCCCATTCCCAACCTTCTCGGTTGCTGAGCTGCTGGGAGACATGGATATTGATGCTCCCATTCCACCCATGGCCCAACCACCTCCACCCCCATGGCCTGAGGTAGAGCCTGGTCTTCCAATTCCCCCAAGTTTTCCAGTTTCGTCGGTTTTTCAAGGGGACTCCCATCCAGTGACCATGACATCGTCTTCAGTATACGAGGACAGCGATGGACACTGACACATGGTCACCTCCTTCCAAACCCTGCATCCCATCATGGAGGGGGATGCCCCTATCCCAGGGCACTGCACCCCTTTCCCCTTTGTTCCTAAAGGGGTCATGCCTGCGAAGAGGAAGGCTCTTACTGAGGGTATGGATCTTTCTGTATTTGATATCCTCAACATCTTCTGCCACCGCTGGTTCCTGTCTCAGGACCACCTCAGGGCCCAGGCCCTTTTGGCCCAGAAAGCCAAAGACGGAAATATTGTTTGGGTTGAGTTTACTCCCCAGTTCCACGCCCACCTGGTCAAGTGCACAGTCGCACTGGTACCTCACCCCATCCATAAGGTGAAAAAGGTGATGTTTGTGTTTCTATTAGAGCTCCT
Organism: Lactifluus piperatus; assembly: GCA_003315875.1. Classification (NCBI taxonomy): domain Eukaryota; kingdom Fungi; phylum Basidiomycota; class Agaricomycetes; order Russulales; family Russulaceae; genus Lactifluus; species Lactifluus piperatus. The sequence goes on from QFDX01001538.1 coordinate 26,466, forward strand.
CAACCAGGAAGGCCCTTGGGCTTTCTTCGATCTCACAAGGGGCCAGCAACTTGCATTGCAGGCCCTGAAGGAGAGGAAGTGACTTGCATGGAAGAGGAACCGCGCATCGAGGCAAGACCACCGGAAGGCAGCTGAAGAAGCCACCCAAGGCTGAACACACCAGCAATGCCCAACCTGTGGACACAAGTTTGCATCACACAAAGCTGAGAAGAGACACCGATGCCCTCTTTCCAGTGAGGTGAGCAAGAAGAGTGGAGATAGAAAGGGAAAGGGTAATGCTGATCCCCCCAAACCGGACATGCTGGCCTCCCAGCCTCCCATTGCACCCTCAAAACCCCCTCTCATACCCCAGGCCACCGCTTTCCTGCAAGGACAGAAGAAGTGGGCCAGAGTGCCATCAAACACCTGAGAAGCCGCCCTACAGGAGGGCCGCCACTCAGGGACACTGCCATCTGGATTGCTTGCTTCTGACAACCCCCAAGAGGATTCGGCGAATCGCCACTCAATGCACCTCAACACCACCAAGAAACGGAGAATTTGCAGGGGCCTGGTGGACACTTTACACGATAATACATAGAGTTAGGTACTGTCTTTGTATTTGACCCAGAAATGTGGTGTTCCCACCAAACCCGGATACACAAATGGGATTTTGTAGTTTTTATAAATAAATAAATATATATATATATAACAGCCCTTGGGCCCCTTGCCCCAAGTCAGCCTGCGACACCCTCTCCCGAGTCTCCCCAGTGCCTTGCAATTGTGTCCACTATGGTCTCAGATAGTGGAAGCTTTCAGCCAGCTCAACTCATTCAATCACTTCGTTCTCCTCTTCCCTTGGCAAAGCTGTGCACTCTGTCAAGCGGGCAGCCCACCAGGCAAAGACCAAAGCAAAGGACTTTGTATCTCAAGTCTCTGGTGCTGCTAAGCACCACAAAACCATGACTATCGCTGCCAGTACTCAGGCTGTGGCTACTCCCCAGTCTGCCCCAGCATCTGTTCTGACAGCTGCTACAATTATTGTTACTGCTACCACTGCCGCTGCCTCTGTTCCATCAACATCGACTCTCAATGCACCCACTGATGCTGCCAAGGATGATGATCCAGTTGCAGAGCTTGGTGTTACAGTTCAGCAAACCATGTCCCCTAAGTGGGTCTGTGAAGTACTAAGCCCTGCTAAAGAGGCTCCCTTAGTACTAAGTCGCGGTGTTCAATAGCACACCTTGAAGGCTATCAGAGTTAAGCTAAGTCTCAAGAGCAACTTAGAAGGCTTCTAGAGTCAAGAGGGTTCAGGAGTGATCAAGAGTTTGGGTTCTATGAGCTGTATTGCAAAGCTTAAGACCAAGCTGGGGTCTTAAGAGTAGGATACAAGCTACTACTTATACTACTGGCTACATCAGCAAACCTGGGGTTTGCTTATAATAGCTTGTAATAGGTCTCCTTTCTTGTAATATGATGTAGCATGCCATAGCACTGTAATGTCCCATAACACTGTAATGTCCTATAACACTGTAATGTCCCATAGCACTGTAATGTCCCATAACACTGTAATGTCCCATAGCACTGTAATGTCCCATAACACTGTAATGTCCCATAGCGCTGTAATGTCCCATAACACTGTAATGTCCCATAACCATCAGGAAAACCCAAAATTGCTTAATCACCCTTAGAGCCACTTATTTTCATTATTTTTCATTATTGTCACATTTAAGCCGAAAAAGTAATATAAGGACAATTTTCTTCTTAATTTCTGCTTAGGGTGTGTATTGTACATATACTACAAAGCAAGACAAGAGCAAGTTAAGCAAAATAAGGACACTAAGGGCAGGAAAATGATGGCAAGTGTGGTAATGAAAAAAAGTAAGCAGGTAAATTCTGAACATGTTCTTCATGATCTCCGACATGATAAACGATGGCCTCTGTACACGCAGCAAGAAGTGGCCTTGTTGGGACCTTCGCTTTCCCTGTGTTGGCATGTCAAACAAGAAAAAAGAATGATGGCAAGCAGTGAGAAAGACAGTACCTGCGCAATGATGTTCATGAGTGACAACAGCGGCTGCTTGCTGTCCACGTCTATCTGCTTGACGTCGGCTTGCCATCCGCATATGCCCACTCACCATCCGTGTGTACCTGCTCGACATTGGTTTGCACCCGCGTGCGCCTGCTCGACGTCGGCTTGCCATCCGCATGTGCCTGCTCCCCATCTGCGTGTGCCCGCTCAACATCGGCTTGCACCCGCGTGCGCCTGCTCGCCATCTATGTGTGCTTGCTCGACGTCAGCTCGCCATCCGCATGTACTTGCTCACCATCCACGTGCGCTCGACGTTGGCTTGCCACCTGCGTGTGCCTGCTTGCCATCCATGTGTGCTTGCTCGACGTCGGCTTGCCATCCACATGTGCCTGCTCGTCGTCCGCACGTGCTTGCTCGCCACCCGCGTGTGCTCGTTCGACATGGGCTTGCCATCCGCACGTGCTCGCCATCCGCGTGTGCCTGCTCATCATCCGCACGTGTCTGCTTGACGTCAGTTCGTCATCCACATGTGCCTGCTCAACATTGGCTCACCGTCTGTGTCTGTCTGCTCAAAATAAGCGGCTCATCGTCCGCATCTATCTGCTCAACCAGCATCTTGGCACCATCGACTGCTGTACTAGCAACAATGTTGTCTTCTTGGGCTTCTTCGGCGTTGGCAGCAGCTGACGAGGCAATGGTGTATGTGAGAGCGAGGTAGGCGCGTATACAAGGATAGCCCGAGCCGTGCCAACATGCCCGCGCGCCTCTGCCGACTCTGCATCGCTAAGCCATGTTGTCAAATGGTCTTCCTCCTCCACATCCATGGCGACTGCTGCAGACACAATTGCATCACATGTACGTGGCGCACCCTCTGCTCCACATCGCCCAGCTTCCTTTAGCCACTGCTCGCGCGTAAGCAGTACACCGTGCCCACGCAGCGTACACCGTGGCAAGTGTCCGTCAACACGCTCTAGATCTTCCGCACGCTTCTCTTCGGAAAGGTCTCCCATGTACGCCTCTTGTTCGATGAGGCGGCCTGCGGTGATCCAAATTTCGTGTGACGTGGGTACCGCCTTACGTGCCTTGTTAAGTGCTTTTGCACTTTCTGGTGTCTCTAGGCAAGTGAGAGCGAGCCAAAGCTCAACAGAAAGTGGAATAACTTCGACAGCTCGAGAGAGGAGAATGCGGGCGTCCGCGGGGGAGGGCTCCAAGTTGATGGTCTTTCCAGAGACGAACCGAGTTAGGAATGTGTTCAAGTGCTAAGTGATAGTGAGACCTACAGACAGAACAGAGGTGGAGTTGTCATACCGCAAGACGCATTTTCTCGCTTTGATATTATGTTCAAGGTCTGCAGCCACCAGCCAGATTTTAACGCTTTGCCCAACGTGCTGTATGGCATTGGCAAGAATAACCTTTGCACCATCAGTTTGCTGTGCGATAATGTAAGTCCATTATGCCTATACGCAACGTTTAACGGACATACATGTAGTCTCGCGGCTTCCAGCCAAACTTCTTCGCTCTTTGGGCATTGCTCACAGCCCTGCTTGATAATTTTCTGGGCAGCAACCATACGTAGTGGCAGCAGTGGCTTGTTGTCCGCTCTTGTCTGCTCACCTTCTGGCTCACAGGGGCTGCCCGTGGTGTGGTGAGGGTCAAGAGCGCGAGAGGCGAGGGGAGAGGGAGGGGGATCAGGGGCCAGTGTGGAAAGACACCCCCCTTCGCATCGAGAGCGATGCGCAAGGGTGGCGGGTGGGCAAGTGGTCGGGGGTGACAACCATTCGCTGGTGGGGGGCTGTTTCGATGCCGCTCCATATGGTTGTAGCCACCTCAGGCCTCATCTTGGTGGTGTGAGCCGGATTGGGTGGAGATGGGGCTAGGGACATACCTGGCAGGTATCCCTATGCAGTCTCCTATGTGCGAATGTAAGCCTCTGTTTCGACAGGTAGGAGGGTAGGGCAGCCTATAAAAAAAGTTTGTTAGTCCATTTTACAAAAGGGAAATTTCTCTAAGTCGAACTTCAAAGCTTCAAAAGTTGTGCCATATTTGGATGCACTCCCACGGTTGACTTTTGGTGTCGCACTAAGTTCGAAGTTCAACTTACTTTTCAACTTGCTTTTCACAGGTACGTCGCCCCCTTTGCCTCAACCTTGTCTGGGCTTCCCTACCCTCAACCCTGCCGCTCCTAGTCGAGTACACCTATGGCAGCTTGTATAACACTGGATCCCCTGGTCGTCCCTATACCCCCTCAAATAGTGTTTATCCTGCGGCCTTGATGTCCTTGAGTGCTGGTAAGATTTCTTCTGACAGCACCTCTGGTCGCACTAGCCACAGCTCGGGTTCCTGCTTGCCTAACCTTTCCTCAGTTCATCGCTCTATGTGATACAACTCAATCAGTGTCCCCTCCGTGGTGCTGCTACCTCCTCGTACGCCATCCACCGCAGGTGGTAGCTAGCGTCTACCACTGCACACTGAGACCTTCCCCCTAGGGACGATACCCTCTACTCAAAACACAACATCCCTCGCTCAACCGTCATTCCCTGTTCCTGCTCATAGCAGACGAGTTTTGGTCGTTAGATCTTCCTGCGTGGGAAGGGCTCGTCTCCTCCATCACGGTAAGCTCTCCGTACTTATACAAACCTCACATTCGTCTCATCACAGGCAGATGTCAACCATGAGCCACCGGGACGCATTCCGCAGTTCGGTACGCGACGTGGAACGTGAGTTGGCCTCTGCTACTACGGGAAACGATGGGGATGGATCTGACGATGAGGGTGATGAGCAGCTCGTACGTTCGAGTTCATGTCAGACCCGATACGCTTCAACAATATATCAAATATCTGCGCTTTGCATCTTCTCTTTGACGTCTCAGTTTGTATGGCACCTGCTAGCGCACTCGGGACTGTACACCGCCATCAGCGCCAGCATCAGCACCAACATAGATTGATGGGCCTACGCGGTCTACAAGAGACATACGATGCGCATGGACGCACGCTCTGGATCTTCGAGCCAAAACGTCATTCGAGCAGTCCCTTCTGTCTTGAGGGGGTTCTTTGGGGTTAAGTGACCCCAAGGAAGTGGTGCGAGGACCACGGCCGCGACAGCACCAGCGCGAAGATGGCAGCCGCAGCATGAGGACAACGGCAGCAGCAGTACTAGTTGATAAACTGTACAATGTCGGGATCAAGAAGCGGGTGATACTGATCCCGCTGAACAAGATCCGTGCATTCGAGCTCTCTGCTGAGGTACGTCTTCCCACTCCGACGTCCCCATCACCACCACCAACAACCTTACAGTACAGAAACTGCAACACGCAAATCACCTGGCACCATGCCGCCTCACACTCGTCGGCTACCCAGACGGAGTCGCCGGAGCGATCGCATTCGTATTCAGCGACACACTCATCTGCAACTATGCCGCCTCCACACAGGCCGTCACGTTCTTGTGCCAAGTTGGCGCATGCTCCGTCACAGCGGCGTGAGGTCGACGGGCAGGGCGCAGCAGC
>QFDX01001539.1:0-12310 GCA_003315875.1 Lactifluus piperatus
CTCGAGAGGAGAAAAAATGCGTTTACGCACACCCAGGGGTAGTGTGGGGCTCAAGTATAGGGGTGTCCCATTGGCTTCATACCCACTAAAAAACCTCATTTCGAGTAATCCAGTTTTGGGTTAAGTGTTTATCGTGTTTTTTAAGGGCCAGTTCCCATGAGTCTAATATATTTCTTTTTCTGCAGGTGCAGTTAACTTATTGACATGTAGTCCATTGTTGATCACGTTGATCGCTTTCATCAAGGCATTTTGCCTCAGTGTCTGTGGAGCTCAAAAGGGAGAAGAGCATTTATGTGCACCCAGTGGAATAGTCTGGGGCTCAAGTTATGGGGTAGATTTACATTTTTGCCATTAAGGCCGGTTATTGTGCCACGTGGCAGGTATTAGGGTGGTATTTTGGTATTATCCCTCTATTGATTGTCATTTGGACATATAATAGAATGTATATGCACCCACGAGGGAGAATGGGGCAGGGAGCCGTGGTGTACGAGAGCGATGTGTGTCGCTCACCCTTGCCTGGTGTGGGAAAACTCGACCTGGTGGTGGTTCGAGTTCAAGGGGCCCCCCATGATGATGATGTACCTTTAACAACCAGTCTTCGATGCACACTTTTTTCTCGTACTGTAAGGAGCCGAAAGTTCCGCCGGTTTGGCGGGATCGATCCGAGCTCCCAATGGTAATATCCTGCCACTCTTGACCCTACTTCATCCAACCACCTTTCTACGTAACGTCGGTATTTGCATGAGCGTCAGATTGATATTCGAGAGCGGCTTATATTACGCCTCGTTGTGGGGTTCCGGTCGGCTGGCTAAATATCTTATCATCAAGCACCCGAAGGTTGTGAACGCCAAGCCTGAAGTGTGTGTGTCCGTGGGACTCCGCTGCATGGGGCATCGTGGCGGACAACTCGAGTGCACGTGGCTATTACCAGAGCACGGGGTCGATGTGCATGCGCGGCACAGCCACAACAGGTCGGTTGCATGTAGCATCGGCCGGTGGGAAAGAGGAAGTTGTACATCTGCTTCTGCAACACAATGCCGACGTGAATGCCAAAAACGATTCGGACTGGACGCCGCTACACTATGCGATGGAGGAAGGTCATATCCATGTCGGAGAGCTTCTCCTGGCATACGGAGCTGACGCGTATGCTCAAGATAAGAGCTCCTTCACATCATTTTACAGAGCTTTGACCACGCGTCCTGACGTCGTTCAGTTTCTATGAGCCCGAGGAGCGGACGTGAATATCCTTGATCCCATGTGCACGTCTGGGCTCGTGCCAGTGGTGGGACTGGATGGATGACAATTAAACTATAGAGTATCAGACATCGAGTGATCATTCTTCTATGACGAGGAAAAGGCCCAGTCGCAGCGTCCGAGTTGGAGCTCATTCTATGCCGTCGCTGGCAGTCCGTGCCCACTGCGCATCCCCCTTACTGTGCTTGGACAAGTATGAATACCCGAGTTACCCTGATGGCAACTCCTTGTCCGAAGATGCACCCAAAGCTCAATTCGACGACGACGGGGATATCCCACAGCAGTGATCAAGCGCGTAATGTGATACTAGAAGATCACAGAAGGGGATGAGAGCTAGTCTGAGGATGGAAACATTGTGAGCTTAGGCTCGAGGTCACAACAACCAAGCCGCAAGGGTGCAGCCTCTAATTCCTCACAAGAAAGAAGCTCATTTTAGCTCGCGCGAGGGTGATAGATTTCAGTATTCAGGAAATAGCAGGTGCTGTTCCTTTCCTTGCTGCCCACCATGGGCTGTCGGGTGGTAGCGCACTGGCAGATGAGGAAGGTGTTGATGTCTAACCATCATCACCACACGAAGTGAAGAGTGACCAGAAACGTTGATCAGATCTCCGCCCAATTTTCCTGGATATGCTCTTTTCTTTATTATTGGTTTCAATTGCTTCTCATTCGCTAGACATTAACAATCGTCATAGGGCTTTCCAGATTCTTGACAAGGTCCTACATGAAAACAAAAACAATAATTTGAGGCGTGCTTTTCAACGCGCCCGCCCGACGATCTGCACGCAAAGCCGTGATAACCCGCTCAACTGCGATGCCGTAGATATGGCAATCGCTTCGCGTGCGCCACTGGCAAACCCTGATGCCTCTTGAGCACGCAGAGGAGTGAAGGAGAGCAGTCGCAAGTGGCACAGCGTCCGCTGTACGCGGTACTCCAGACATTGTGAGCTGTGATCCCACGGGTAAAGCTTGTAAAGAGGCGTAAATTATCCAACGGGGAGAATTTGAAATTTGAATGTGGCCCAGATTACCGCAATCAGAATTTGTTTCGGCTTGTTACTGAATGAGATGTGTCCCCCCCACACCCATACTATATTTCCCCTCAGTGAGGGATCCCCATTCGTTTTTTGATAATTTCTGGCGGACTTAGTATCCCGTAACAAACAGCCCGCCCACTGGCACATAAGCTGATTGTCACAGAACAGGGGCTTCGGAGATTTTCGTTGACTGTACCCGTGCAGCAGCTGACGAGTGCCGAGGGCCTCGGGGTCTGCCACACAAAGCCGAAGATAACTTTAGACTTCTTTGCCATGTTTCGTCACTTCCATGTACCTTTGTGGCAACTACAGTGTCAACCATGATCGGATGAAAGAGGGGTTTGCCCCACAGATTCCCTCACCATCATCTCAAATGCCGCACCCATCGACGTCAGTCCATCGTCACCTGTTATATGTCCTCGGCTGAGTTCAATGCTGGGACGGGACATATAAAGCCCCAACCCCTGAGCGAGGAGTGACTTCTGTCGCATCCTTTTTGACTATCAGCTACTTGAGAACTGCATAACGACCTTTGAGCATGGATTCCGCTGGCAGACTTGAACGTGACCAAAGAAGCAGCGCACAGCAACAGGGCTGGCGAGATGACGATCCCGCAGGTGGCGGCGGACAATGGGACGACCCCTCCAGCAGGGGCCAAGGCAAGTAGACATATGGTGGGGAGCTGTGCGTACAACAGCAGCGGACAGTGTCCTGTGCTGTGATATCGCATTCCTCCCCAACCCGAGATCCAGATACTCATTGTCCCTTTCGACGTTTTTTCCCCTTTGTTAGGTGACCCCGATATTCCTCGCAGCGAAGCTTACGCCCAGCAAGCGCGCGTGGGTCAGCCAGGTTACAGCGCACACGGTACTGGAACCACCAGGCTAGAGAGTGGCCAGCAGGGTTCAGACAACTGGGACCAGCCTCAGGGTGGTACCGACATGGGAACAATGGGAACCCAGTCCGACCGCTATGACACTTCAGGCCAATATGGCGGCCCAGAGAGGCTTGCAGGTGGCATTACGCAAGACGACGACGACGACGACAATTACGCTCCCACGTTGGGGTTAGGAGCCGGAGCCGGCAAGCTATCTATGGGTAGTAAGGTTAAGGGTACGTCACTTTTTGGTGTCGTGGAGCCGTGTTGGCAAAGGTTGACGTGAAGGGTGGTGGGGCCTCTAGGCGCCGCTGAGAAGATGGCGACAAGGGACCCGGAGATGGAAGCCCGAGGTCGTGAACGCGAGGTAATCGATTCAACTTGCATTTTGTGAACATCACAGACTGACAATGTTACTCCAACGTGAAGGGGGATTTTTTCTGATCTTGAGCTTCCTAAACTCTGAAAATTGTTCAGTTCGGTTGAAGTTGTACAGTATAAGATGATAGCAGTCATATATGATATTCATTATGTAATCTAAATTCTTATGAGTTAAACGCCTCGCAATTGACGCACAAAGCTGCGACTCGGAACACCGGAACAATGGAGTCTCATCCTAGCGTGAGCATCACACACCCGTACCTTGCTTTGACTGATTGGAGCGACGTGTCAAGTACGCACCACTTTCCGCAGCCATCAAACGATATCCACATTCCGCGAGTGCAATTTTCCAGACGTACAATGACCTTCTTTTAGGTGGGGTTTGTGTTTCTCGATCAGGGACAAGAGGGTCGTGGAGCTGTACTATCTAACCTATGCTCCGTTTTCTCCTCATAGTACAGCAATGGGATGAATTAGAGATCGCCGATCTCCCCACATGTGGGAGGTGCGGCTTCCGGGGTCGTCGACCGGAGAGTGTCAGTATCGACACTACATTACGTACAACGACCAACGATTGATGGGAAACCCTTCCTCTAGCAAAATACGCAAACATGTGTGGTCCCATGTTTGCTAGCAGAAACGATTTCTACGAGTTGGTAAGTTGGGTCACAACGATCTGTAAACATTTCAGGGCTGCTAAACGATTTAAAACCTGCTGGGTTCCAAGGCTCAAGTCCGCGTTCAGCGACTTAGGACACCCTGGAGAGGTGTTTTTAGCAATCAGCGCAGAAGACTCATCGATAGTATATTATAAGCTGTCTATGGGAATCAATAAACCCCTAGTTTAACGACGTGCCGTGCCGCCAACCTCCTCGCATTAACTGGCCACGGTGCGGCAGAGTTTGCTGATCTAGAAAACCCCAGACCAGACGGGCTTGGAACAATGCGAGGTTGAATCTAAGGTTATTGCTAGTATACATTGTTATACACAGTAGCACAGCAACATGAATATTTGTGCCTCCATGTCAGCAGGATTTGACGAAATTTCATGAGAGGGCTTAAAATAAATTAACCAACTGCGGAGATCGAAAAGTGAGCTGGGTAGGATGACGTCACGTCAAAGTGCTGTACCTGCTGCGGTTCAAGTTTGTCCCACCACCACGCCTTTACTTCTCATTTCCCCAACTCAATGGCCGCAACTGTGGAGCGCAACAGAAATCTGAACAAGTGCTTGGGGCTCCCCTCATACTCATGCTCCGTCATTTCCCCACCCTCCTTTTATTGGGGGCCACCTACGCGTTCCTCGTAGCACCACTACCCCTCGCACCAATACACCCCGGAATATCAATATCATCATCCCTATGTCTAGCTGTCACTTACACAGCTTTTTCGGAGCATAAGTGAAGTCAAAACTGCATCGCTAACCGTACGTCATCCGTAATCAGGTCTTCTCTACCTGAAGGGTGCTGTAGCTGAAGCACCCTCAAATCTATAAAGCTTCCGAAAGCGTTGGATGATTTCAATATCAGGGACCAGACACCTGTATGAAATCATCCCTGTTGAAGCGTACCATTTCTGAAGGACGATAATATGGGCTCCAGTGAGTTTCGTTATCTATGACTTTTGCCTACGTTATCGGCAATAGCCGTTTCTGTGATCGCGTGACCTTTGGGAGAGTCTTCTCCCGTGTCGGTACGGTCCGTTGGAAGTTCCAGTCCCGGTCGACTGGCAGTCGCAAGAGCCTACCGTCCCTATATCTTTTTTTGCTCAAGCCTACGCTTTTGGGCGAAGGCACGTATTTCCGGGGCTGTATGCCGACGTTTTCATTTTCATTTTCACATTCATGTTCCGTACCTCATGTCCACTTTCTAATTGGGGTATCGCTCATAAGACCGTTCCCCCTCGAAGCATACATTGCTAGCCGATTCAAGTGCCGTTTACCGGTTTTAAATGTCCTTGCAATCTTTTCACACTTGTTATAGAAGCCTTATTTCATGACATATACTCTCCAACTGTCATTTCCAACACGCCTGGCATCTTGATTCCAGAACGTTCCGCATCCGTCCGGACTTCTCTATGCGCACATTATATGTCCAACAATCCTTCAACTCACTTAGCGATTCTGGACATGGACCATATGCCCTCATCACGATCAGGCATTCCGCCAACCACATCTCGCCAACACTCCCAGCCCCAGCCCCAGCTCCAGCCCCACACGAACCAATTTACGCAAAGTCAGCCATCCACACATGTCCCTTCCCAGACATCACAAAATCGCTATCGCGTGCCAAATGAAGGTATCCCAGAAGCTACCTCTTCATATCCTCCGTTGGCTTTCACTGCCCCTTCTCACCATCACACATCACCACCCCCGTTCAGGCAACGCGCGAGCTATGCTGGCCTCCATTATCCGCCGTCCCATCTACCATTACACATGGTTCACTCTGCATCCCCGTTTGCCTTTCCTCGCCACCCGGGGACAACTGGACAAGTAACAAATACGCAGCATTATGCGCATGTACATCCCTCTATAATGCCCATGCTTGGGCAGCAATCACATGCGTTTCCGTACCAGGTCCCTTCTACCGACCCTCCGCAATCCCCTCGGCTTACATTCACGGCTATTCCCGCCCCAGCGTTGCCTGTCTATCCGCACTCCCCAATGAACTCGTCTCTGCCTGTTCATTCTCCGCCCAATCTGCAGCAAGCATATACGACAACCCCACCATATGCTTATCTCCAGACTTCATTTGCGCCTGCGCCCACTCTCCCTGTCTATGGGTCACACTATTCTCCTCACTACGCCCGGTCTTATGGTAGCCCTTCTAGTCAGGAAAATCGTGGGCCGTGGTGGTATCTTCCGCCGGGTGCCGCCGCCGCAGCGAACTCGCTCGAGGGGCTACAGCAGGGGGTTCGGTCACAATCCAACTCGGGCTACCCGTCCCTTGTACAGCAATGTGAGGACGAACAGTCCGACCAACCAAGGGCTAGACGACTGCCTATCAACCTCTCACCTTCTCAGACACTTTCATATCGGAGCAGTTTCGGTACCCTTAACGACCCAAATCCGGAGGCTACATCGTCATCGTCTGTTGTTCAAACCAAGAACACTGAAGTTCCGTCATCTAGCGAGAGTAAGAGCGAATGGAACCAAGAGCGCCGCTCTTATCATCCCAATCCGCCTGTGGATCGGTCCGAGTGGGTGATGTGGGCTGGGAACGTACCTTCCGACGCGACATGTGAGGAGCTACGGGATTTTTTCAATCAGCCGTTATCTCCAGCATCTCCGGACCAGTGCGACCCGCCACCAAGCCCGTCGCAAGTTTATGGAGGTGTTTCATCCGTTTTCACAATCGCACGTTCGAATTGTGCGTTTGTCAACTTCGACTCAGAGGCTCAATTGGAAACCGCGACAGTACGTTTCCACGACCAGCCTATCCGTCCCAACGACCCACGGTGCCCGCGCCTGGTGTGTCGTATACGGCGAAGAATGGACGACTTGAAGGCTGGTGTCGGGGCCCAGCGCGGGAGTGCCATGCATGTCAAATGGGTCAAGGAACAAAAGGCAAAGGTTAGGCGCAAAGAGCCAAACATGGTAGGCCCACTCGATGATACAGGAAAGACATCGTCACCCTTGTTAGCTTCGGATGATGACAATTTAGGGACTGAACAAGGGTTATCTACGCCTCACTCGAGTCGCTCCGGTTCTCTCGCAAGCACAGATTCTGGTATTTTGTCGCGCTACTTCCCTCGACGATACTTTATCTTGAAATCACTAACCCAGGTGACGTGTGCTACGCATTTTGAATGCGACTTGATCAAGGATTGACTTTTTAACAGTACGACCTCGATCTGAGCGTTGAGAAAAACCTGTGGGCCACGCAGCGACACAATGAGGAAATTCTAGATCAAGCGTATCGCACCAGCAAGGATGTGTTTCTGATTTTCAGTGTCAACAAGAGTGGAGAGTTCTACGGATACGCTCGGTTCGTCCCTTTTTCCACTCTGCCCTCCACTGGTCTGACCTGTTTATAGCATGGCAGGCGCAATTTTGCAGGGTGAAGATCGAGTGCCTTGGGCGTCTCGTTCTGCTCCTCCTGCTCCATATCCTCCAGTAGTGAGCGATGGAACTCTGTCTATCTCACACCCTAAAGGTACACCACGACGGGATCCGCGAAATACTTTTCTTCTCGAAGAACAGCGGGTTTTTCAAGAGTCTCCGCAATCTATCTCTCCCCTGCAGGAAGGAACATCGAATGTGCAAGTCCAGGTGTCCTCTGCACCAGCTGAACTTCATGAACCGCACTCGATGCTCGTTCATTCACCGCCAAATGTTTTCCCGAGTCTACCACGCACAATCATTCCCCTGCAGTCATCACCGTTCGAGCTCAATGCTGATGCACCCTATCGAGCCATGAAAAATTATTCTTCTCGGAATCTTCGAACGGTTGCCGAAGAGCCAATAAAGGACAACCACGCGCCGGAGGTTGCCTTGGAGGTATGGGGCCAGCCGTTCTGCGTAAACTGGATCCGAACAGAACACTTGCCCTTCTCCCGTACACAACATTTGCGAAACCCCTGGAACCATGGCCGCAAAGTGCAGGTGTCGCGTGATGGCACGGAACTCGAACCAACCATCGGGCAACAGTTACTGGAGGAGTGGGATAGGCCCCAATCATCACCAGTTAATGTAACTGCGCCATCTTCACGCACTACACCTCGACGCGGTCCGAAGGGCGCATAACATGCACGAACGTCTTCTCTCACATGCAAACCTCCCGGTGACTTAATGGACCACCGATACCGCAAAAACAGGTCGTACTGAAACCTTGCGCCGAAGCTAATGCCGCACCAGCCCCGCTTTCTTCACCATATCAGATGCTATCTCTTGTTTGTTCGCTCTCTGGCCATCGTCGTATGCAATCCATTATTTGCGCACACAGCCGATTAGCTTTGACGTACCTCCATACTTATTGCTGAATATGCGACACCAGTCATATTCTCGTCAAATCTACCGTTTTCGCTCGATGTACCTAGTCGTGCTTCTGTTTACGAAAATGGGTAAAAATATTATCCCCCTTGTATTACTGTACTGGCATTATACACGACGCAGAGTAGTGCGCAGGAGGTATTTTTAGACCCAATTGAAGGACACCCGTTGACACGCCAGCATTGACACGACACTCTCACGTCCCTCCTCCACTCACTCATACTGTAGGCGCTCTGTCAAAAGGGCACCAAAACACGTTCTCACGCCTCGTTTGATGAAATGGCCCCAACTGCGCTGAGAAGTTAAGACAAAGAGTTGCTGAATTCTTTTTCTCTTCATTTGTTCTTTGCGACCAGAAAAAGCCCCTTTCTATGTGTTGGGTGTTATGTTACCACGCTCGCTGGACCGTAATCATACCGGGCCCAGCCTGAGGGCCCTGATGGCCAACAAGCGCTCGAGAAAGGATAAGGCCTAGATAAGGTCTTACCGGTCTTACCCACTGGACTGCTTTACTTTTTTACAATTGACCCAAGGTCGTCTGCGGCACGTGTATTCTGCAAGATCTGGTGATCATCTTGTGTGTGCCGCGGTCTCCGGTTGTGCGGGTCCGCGCGGTCACGCACGTTGCTTATACATCGAATCCACGTGGACACGGAGATAACGATAAGAAAACATAATCAGCTTATTTGTCCTTCCACAGATGCACGTGGGTACACATATAACATGTTTAGATATTCGACGATCCAACAAGTCCAAGTCCGACACTCCGTCATTGTAACATCGGTTAATATTTCCGGTTGTGCGCTCAGCAGCACATCTCGCAGGGGCAGCCTGTAGTACGAAAGGTATTCTAATTAAGAGAGGCGGATGTAGGAGTAGGAAGGCCTTACAGACGATATCGGCGGCGCATTCGCAGCAACCCTGTGTGGGGAATGGGCAATTTCGTTAATTGGTTGAACAAGCCACGCGGAGAAAAAAAAAAAAGAATGGAATGGAAAATTTGAATGGATAGGGGAAGACTCGGCGAAGCATTGACAACGAGGATGAGGGCAGGCAAAGATAAGACGGACCTTGCAACATTCTGTGGGAAAGCAAAGAGCGCGCGAGCAATCAGTTACGTGGGTTTCAATTGTTTTTGTTTTTTATGAAATAAATTACGCACCGAAGCAAAGGAAACATTCCACCATGCCAAGGAAGCAGTCCTGTCGGTGAAGAAATGGGGAAAACCGGGTCAACATCGTATGGTAAGGAGACGAGGAGCGAGGCTCGAGACAGAAGGGACCATATAATGGTAAAAGCGGAAAGAAAGTGGAATGGAGACATACACGAGCCGCTCCTCCTCCACGGAGGCGGTGAGCCTTGTGTTGGTGCTGTTGGTCGTTAGCGGACGGAGCGGGGTTCATTGCGTCTTTTATTAGTCTGTCAGCATTGTTCCTCATCCTCACGACCGCTAAACACGCACTCATCTGAACGGACTGCTTAGGCTGAGAAGCGAAATGAGCGGGCTCAGAAGATTCCATTTTGTTGGTTAGCTAGGATGGAGAATGCAAGAAAGAGGTCACGATTGTGATGAAGGCGTATGCCAGAGGACAGGAATAGAATTGCGGGGGTTTTATAGGCTTTCCTAGACTAGTTAGCCAAGACATTCCCTTCCTTGGCTGTTTACGTCATTATAGTAACCCGTGACCCGAATGGCCCCTTTTGCCGACGGCAGTCCCGTATACCCGACCGATCGTGACTCGAGCTCGCAAGGCAAAACTTGCACAGAGGACAGGTTCTTGAGCATTCCGCAGTTGCATAAGAAGCCCCGTTGTAATAGCTACTAAGTACAAGTCACAGTTAGCGGCTGGCCGCAGCATGCCGTATGCGATAGCTACTGTATGAGCGGAATTGAGGCGAGGTGTGGCGCTGACGGGCGGCGGGACCACGAGCGCTAATAGGGCGCGTGCTTGAGATTGGAAAAGCGAGTTACTGAACGAGAAATCAGAAGGAAGGGAGAGAGTCAGCCAGTGATAAGGCCTAGATGAGGCCCCGGCTCCCTTTAAGCAGGGCTTTGGGTGTTTCTGGGGGCGGTTTAATTGTGGCGACGACAGAATGTGCCATCTACGATAGTTCCGCTGGCAGTGCTACTAGCCCTTACATAACTCCCGTTTTACCCGTCCATATATCCCCTCCCCCACCCCCCTACGTAGTCCCCCCTCCGTGCCTCTAGAACTCTGGCATTTCTCAGCCATGACTTATTCAAGGCTGAGCACACACGATAGCGATGACCCTGGGGAAAACGAAAATGATCTTGATTGTCGCACCCCTCTCGATAGAACTATAGATAGGATTGGGATGGGTACGGTCTCTCTTTTATCTGGATCCTGCCTGCATGGACCTGACTGTGATCTCTCCCAGGTTCTTATCAATGGATGCTCGTCTCACTCTGTGGTTTCGGTGAGTGGTCTTGCCTCTTATTTATTCGAGGAAATCACTGAGCAACGTGCTTTCCAGGTTGGATGGCTGATAATGTGAGCTCGATTCTACAACTCCACCGCTTCTGCTCTAGCGCGTTGTCAGATGTGGTTGCAAGGTATAGCCATCATACTTCCCCGTGTGCAACGACAATTTGCACGTAGGTCTTGATCGTGTCCGCCACTCGAATCGTCTATTAAGGTGCATTTATATGCACATGACGGCTCTTTCTCCCATTTGTCCAGTTCCTGA
Source organism: Lactifluus piperatus (assembly GCA_003315875.1). Lineage (NCBI taxonomy): Eukaryota > Fungi > Basidiomycota > Agaricomycetes > Russulales > Russulaceae > Lactifluus > Lactifluus piperatus. The sequence continues at coordinate 11,246 of QFDX01001539.1, forward strand.
CAACCAAATTGGTATCTTATCCTCGACTACTTTTGCTGGCATGATGTTCGGAGCCGTGGGCTGGGGAACTTGTACGTCACCTAGCTTGTATGCGCCCGACCAAGACTCACCTGATTCCCATAGACTCTGATCTCATGGGTCGCACCCCAGCATTCAATGCGACCCTGGTCCTAACAGCTCTTTTCGGCATTTCCGCCTCCTTTGCCACTACATTTCCTTTTCTTTGCGTTGCCCTATTCTTCCTTGGTAGCGCTCTCGGGGTATGTCGTTTTTTCTTAAGCGTTCCCTATTTCCTCACGTTCACGGACAAAAGGGTTCAATGCCTACAGACGGCACGATTTTACTAGAAAATGTACCCCGCGGAAAAGAGTATCTTGTCACTGCCCTCTCTGTATTTTGCTCCTTCGGCGCAGTCCTTGCTGCATTTGTAGCCATAGTACTTATACCCAATAATTCCTGTGAACCTTTGCCTGCTCCTTGCGACTTGGATAGAAATCTTGGCTGGAAATACGAGCTAATTGCTCTCGGTGTCATCGTATGTACTTTTCTCTGGCCTTGTCAGCTCCATTCGCTCACTGACATCCACAAAGACAATAATGATGTTCCTCGGACGGATTGTTTTCTTCCGACTCCACGAGTCACCACGTTACTTGGTGCAAGCAGGGCGCCCAGAAGATGCTCTCGAGTCGCTCAGGATGATCTCGAGGTTTAATGGTTCAGAACTTGAGCTAAACCTTAAAGATGTCGAAGACCATGTTTACGTTCCGCCTGCACGCCAGCCGCATCCGACGACCCATCCCGAGAGAAGTCCATCGTCGTTCTTGTTCGACGCAATTGCCGAGATCTCAAGCTCCTCAACTGAAACAAAACCACCTTCAGCTCGGACCAATTCGTCAACCCCGCTCAGCTCAGAGCCGCCGGACGGTGCGGAAGGCGCACTTCTCATCAATGACTACTCCGCTACTGGCGAATCCGGGACACCCCTCACTGCACACGCCATCGCTTCTGCGACTGAGCGTCAGTCATCCCCCTATAACCCTACGCCAATCCCGCGACGCAATTGCA
>QFDX01001540.1:0-25125 GCA_003315875.1 Lactifluus piperatus
AATGTGCCTCTCCTTTATTTGACAAGTTTTTATGCCTAGTCCATCGCCGGTGCGATTTACCAAAGCGGCATGAACAGTAGTACTTTGCATCGAGCGTTCGCAGTATCGCATTCTACCTTGACGAATTCAAGCCAGGTTCCCGTCGCTTTAGGCGCATTCCGGGTACGTGATAGTCACGAAGCCGCTCAATATTTAGTCTTCCTTAAACTTGGTTCTCACCCAGAACGTTTGGGCCATGTGCGCGCCATGCTTAGGAAGTGCTTTGCTTGTATGCTGAATTCTTGTGATATGCAACTGGTGGACTCTGACGTCTCGTTCTTCACCGCAGTTGTCATTCTTCTTACGCCCTACACTTTTGCCCGCATCCACACCTTCGACTCCAGGCACATCCGAATCGGACGTAAATAGATAGAACCTGGAAAATTAGAACATATTACCAGGGTACAGCAGACATGTATCATGTTGCTAGGTGTGTATAGAATAGAGCTACAAGAGGAGCTGCTGCAGTGGTGATGAACACATCCTTGTCCGACTAGCCGCAGTGATGATGATACTGTGGTTGGTGTAATCGGCGCACTGCATGCTCCTCGCCTAATATAGCGCAATACGGGACCGATCAACGACATACCATGACGTGAGTTTGAGCGTTGCATGGGGAAGACAGGTGAGGCGAGGCGTGCCCCTGACGCGCGTGCGTCACGGTACGTGCTTTGACGTCTGTCAACTCTGTGGCTCTCTAAAGCAAAAATGATGTTTTGCTGATGCTGGCTGCTGGCGACAGACATGAGCCTGTCACGTGTCCAAAGCCGCGCCCTCAGCAGCGGCTTAGGGCTTTCAGCTTCGGGCCAAAGCCGTTGCTGGGCCATCACCTGCATCATCAACGGTGGCGGCATAGCTTGGGCCTGGCTCACGGCTTTGGGCCGGGCCGGGAAAATCACTAGTCATCATTAATCACCGCGGTCACCGTTGCAGTTGCAGCGATCTGTGCTCCTCGAGCCCTTTGCGGTTCACACGACCTCTTCTGGGGTCATCTCCATGTGATTTCTCCTCAGGACCACTGTGTGGCTTCGTGCGTGGAAAACAATATGTGAATCACCAGATTTCCATTTCAGGGGTTAAATATCTCGTACACGATACTCGCTACACGCTAAATGAAGAACGAACTGGAGAGGACAGGGTGGCAGGATTCTGCGTGTTTCGAATGCGCTGGCGCATCATGGTAATGGACGATAGTACAGTAAGAAACAAAATGTCCTTGGGCGAGAATTCCAAGAAACATACACCATATATAAGCTTCAAGCTTCAAGGGCCACACTACTTGTAACATGTTCCAGGCAGCGTCAATATCATCTACAATGACGTTTAGCCTTGACAGAGCATTGAAATTTGAAAATAACCTACAAACATGATCGGCAAGTTGAATTACAGGATTATTTCGACGACGCAGAGACTAATGGAGTGGCACAGTGACTTGGTCGGGGTGTTGCGTCACATGAGGGAGAATACCGGGTATCGACTGATCAGCAGAGTCTGGGGTGGTATAAGCTGAACCGGGCAAGAGGAAGGGAGCGGCGACGACATTGGGCAATGCAGGGGATGGAGCGATCGGATGGGTGTGCGTGCTCTCGTTGTCGTCGGCACCCTCAATCGGGGAAGCCGAGTGAGGGGAATGTTCACCGGGATCAGTTGGGGGATTGGCGGTTTCTCGATTTAATTCCTCGTAAAGGTGGAGAAGCGAGTCACGGATCTTCCCAACAATTTTGTTGCCTGGTGCTTCTCGATCGATTTTACTCCACAAAACACGAAAGTCGTCCTTCAGCTTAGGAAGCGCATTTCGTATGCCAAATTTAGAAAGTGATGGCAAAATGAATGATGACGCGTCAGCCATTTGCCGCTTCGAACCGTCGCCCAGAGCAGCTTGGAGGATCTGGTCAGTGATGTGGATCAGATTGGCAAGTAGCACGTCGTCCCGGCTACGTGCAAGGTAGCCTTGAATGACATCTTTCGATTCCTTTAATTGATCCGCAGCGAGCGTAATCCAACGGTCGTCGCGTTCCTGGACATTTGAGATAATACCGGCAACAATGCTTTGTGCACACAAACTATGCCAATTGGTCCGGCTGGTCAAGGATTGTCCCAGTTCGACAGACCGCAGCACGTCATGTCGGTCGGAGGGAAATATGTCGCCAAGGATTGACGACGCTGTATCCTGGAGGTGTGCAATATCAGCAACTTTCACGCAGGCGACCAGTCTCCGGAGTTTGTCCGAATAGGAGAGGGAATTGGGTGACCAAGTACGATCCAATAATTCCTTCATAGCCGTGGCTAGCTTCTCTCTTCCCAAACTAATGATCTTGCGCGGAGCATCCTTGACAACAGATGATTGGTAGAAGCCAGGAATGTCCCCCAAGAATGTCGCCAGGTCGTGGTCATTGACTGCTGCGGCGAATACCGACTTCAGGATCCCATCATCGAGTTCCGTTGATCTCTCCTCGGCAGTTCTCTTGAGCCTCGTCTCGAAGCCCTGCACTAACCACATGACTGAAGAGAGCGGCGTATAGTATGGGCTGTCCAATCTTATAAGGGGGATGGCCGTAATGAATAAATAGGCCAGAATAGAAACACAGACGAAGGCAGCTGAGAGCAGGAAGAGAATGGGATGGACATCGATGAGATATATGAGAAGACCGACAAAGAAGAGGAACAATGCGGCCTGTATCAGAACGAGCAATATATCGGCTACCTTGGAAAGATGAAATTTCTGAGCGCCATCAGCAAATAATACACGAATTCGCGCTCGCTCGTGTGGACTGTACTTTCCTGACCGAGTTTTCCTGATGTAACGACGTGCCCATTGCTGCAGCAACGTCGCCAGCATAACACACGTAAGACTGATAATCAAGCTCGTGAACCATAAACAGTTGATCCAGAGTAGATATGTCGCCTCAGAGGTGGAAGGTGGATCACCTAGAGAGGGGTCAAATGGAGGAGGTATGGTGGAATGGGAGAGAATTTGTAGCTGATAGATATTCTTGAGATAGAACGCAGAAGTATCCTGTGAACTTGGCCTGGGGTCCGGGGCTGTAACCGCAAGGAACACCGATAAGGTGGCAGAAAACAAACCGGTCTGTAGTATAGACTTGATGAGTGAAGCTGTACGGAAAAATAAAACTGAGGTGCCCACGAAGACAAGAACGCCATCGGCATCCTTTTGCCACCGTTCGGCCAACTTAATGTCCTCTCCTTCTACCATATTAGAGTACGTGGAGAAGATAGGCCCCGAGCTATCGGCAAATTCCTGGTTGTCTCTGAGGCCACCTGGTCGCTAATTGGGATACCAGTAATACTGAGGGACTGGTATCATACCTAATTCCATGGGGATAGACAGTGGTTCCGCCATTGAAGGGATATTGCACTATGGGTCGCAAGAAGACTCGGAGGCTGGTGTGTGGGTCTGCAGTTTGCGCCAGAGGGGCAAGGTGGTGGGTAGGACAGGGCGTGTATATATACGGACGTTGATCGATTGACCCAGAGGGTACACCACAATAAGTTAGGCTGTACTGTCTGTCGACTTGGATTCACCATTCATCATGATCGAATGATAGCTGGGAGCAACAAAAAGTACAGTACAGTCTTCTTTAGTACGGTAGTTAGTGCGTTCAGCAATAATAAGTTGAACTAGTGATTTTCCCGGCCCGGCCCAAAGCCGCGAGCCGGGCCAAGCCGTTGGTGACCCGGTGGCGGCCCAGCAATGGCTTTGGTGTCGGATTTTGGGCCGATCGAATCGCCACCACCCGCGACGTTCCCGCGTGCCCCGCGCTGATGGCCTTGAGGCCCGGAAATTAGTTTGATACTTACCCGTTGTGTTTAGACTTACCCTGTTAGCACACCCCGTGTTTCCTGTCACTTGCAGCGTGCGCAGTTATCTCATCCGTTACTAGTCCTTATCGGCCCTTAAGACATAATAATCACTCGACTGCGCAGACTACTACGTTTGCAGAAGACCGCGGTCATGACACACTGTCACCTACCGGCCGTTTATGGCAACGACAACGACGATGACAATGATGACGAGCCTACGGAGGACTCGGACGCGGTGCTGTCGCATGTAGCGAGCGCGCAGGACAGATGCGTGTATGGGCAAGGGCGCAGATGTGGGCATGGTAGGTTGGGTGGGATCGGCTTCCATTTCCTTTATGGAGTCAGCGTGTTTATTCTGCAACATGTAACAAAGACAAGGATGCAGTCCATGTGATCTACGACATTATCGAAGGCAGGAAGAGAAGCCATCCGGCTCTGTATTCTCGAAATGTAGTAACCCATAATTGGACTTATTGGTCATGGTCTAATTATAATTATGCACATAATACCATCGTTGGAGTGACGACCCAACGCGATGCTTCGCGTTCCATTTTTGCCACTTTTCCAATCACGAGTTTTGACAGTTTACAGTAGAAACCGCGTGTACAGGTTAGCCGTATTAGTCTAATGTAGTTCCTTGAATCGGATCTGAGATTCGCGTGAACAATTATTCTCTGTGCGATGACTCAGTGTGACTTCGTTTCTTGGGACCTTGGGACGAACCTTGAGCCCGAGGATGACACTGCCTCGTTGCCTCTACGTCACCAGTATCAAGTTCCTTGTGATAAATCTGCGGTGGTGTTGATGCCCACCAACTTAACTGATATGATGTTACCGCGCAACACACATCATCGAACTGGCAGTTGACAACTCAAGCGTTCTGCAGTATTTCCCCATCCAATGGAGGTGATGTTGTTCTCCCAGTGAGTAGCCCAGTATGTGCTCGACACTCGGATATACGTTGCAGAATTGGGTCATGATCGAACCAGCAATTATCTCCGATGATCCGGGCGTAACGCCTGCGTAAGGCCTCGCAGCTTAGGGCTGTACGCCGTTACCGTATTGACGGCTTGACGGCATCCGTATGACCTCCATCTGGCTTTGCATGGAACCCCCAAATGGCGAGGCTCAGAACAGCAGTCATGGGGTCTGCCCCGGCCATTTGTTGCAGGACAGTGATGAAGAAGCGGATTTGAACTTGAGTAGAATGTGGTTCACACGGGAGGAGATAAGCGGTGACGTTTACGGGGCTGAAGGGATGTGCGTACCTTGGGCACCTCCCTGAGGTCTTCCCAGCACCAAACGAGCGAGGTGGTTCTCTAGCTACCAAGGTTCCCAACCTCCTGGATGCAATCTTCAACTCCAATTTCTATCGCCTGGAAAGCCAGTTTCTGGTGTTTCCACAGTGCTTTGAACGTCGGGCCCGACGCCTGGCGGAGGCGTGCTCCATAGACTTCGATGGTTTGCGGTTAGGACAGAGTCAGCCGAGCCGCTTCGACTGCTTCTTGCTTTGGACCCTTGCCAAACGCAAGCAGGTACATGCAGAACGCATTCGTGGTGGTCACGATGCGCGCCACACGGCGATGATCGCCGTATGTCTGGAACCTAGCCAAGACGGACGACATGCTGTATTTCTTGGTGGTGGCGAGTGTGTTGATCATGGCCTCGAGCGTATGAGGATAGACGACATGGGTCGGGTGAATGGCTGTGAGGAGACGATGCAAGGTGTCGTGATCCTCGGACAGACAAGGACGGGGAGATTGTCACAGTCCCGTTTGTCGCGCGTAATCCCGAGACACGTAGCAACGTCATCATCATCACGGTTGGCTGGAGGCAGGTGGTTGAAGCTATCATGAGTGGCCATCGTTGGAAAGTAACCTGTCAAAGACAGGGGATGCTTTAATCGGAAATAACTTATGTACTCGAAAGTCTGTTGATGTGCCATGACTTGCCTCCAGCGGCGTAGGGATGGGTGTGAACAGGAGCTGAACGAAGATGAGATCTGCATCCGAATCATCGAACGAGGGCCCAAAGTCAATATAGATACAGTCACAAACGGGGGACATGACTCCGACGTGCAAATACGAAGGTATCAGTCCTCGATGTAGCATAATCGATCAAAAGCAGTCACGGTGGACGTACCGCAAAACTATATCGAAGCCATGAGCAGCTTCGAGCTGATAAACAAGATCACATGACTTAAATGTTCCACTTTTGTGATCCGTTTTTTACAGTTTTACGCGCGAAAATTCTGGGCGAAAGCCGCGGCCTGAGCCGGCGGCTTCGGCTTTCAGCTATGAGCCGGGGCCGGGCACATCATTAGCACTGCTTCCTTCTCGGTTCTCGGCCCTTTGTTCCTGTGCTCGTGCTTTCGCTATAGTGGGCTTGCTTCAAGCTCCTCCAGTTCTTTGCCTTTCACACTGTCTCTTCTGGGGCGTTCTCCATGTGATTGTTCCTCAGGACTACCGTGGCTTCGTACCTGGAAAAAATATGTGAATCTTCAGTTTTCCGTTTCAGGGGTTTCATAACTCCTCGCATACGATACTCGCTACGCTAAATGAAGAACGAAGGGGAGAGGACAGGGTGGCAGGATGCTGCGTGTTTCAAATGCGTTGGCGCCTCACAGTGACGGATGATAGTACAGTAAGAAACAAAATGTCTTTGTGCGAGAATTCCAAGAAATATATGCCATATATACCCTTCAAGCTTCAAGGGCCACACTACTTGTAACACGTTCCAAACAGAGTCAATATCATCTACAATGACATTTAGCCTTGACAGGGAATTGAAATTCGAAAATAACCCTACAAAATGATCGGCAAGTCGAACTGCAACATTATTTCGACGACGCAGAGACTAATCTGGACTGTCTGATGTACCCGACTGGAGCGTCTCACGGGATAATCCCATCTGATTTTGATCATTCGGGTCTAGGGCCTGGGAAACAACAGAAACACCGCGGGTTCCGAGAGGGTCGGGAGAGGAATGGAGCGGCATTGTGACCAGGGCGGTGTGCTGTGTCACGTGAGGGAGAATACCGGGCGTCGACTGGTCAGCAGAGTCTGGGGTGGTATCAGCTGAAGCAGGAGAGAGGGAATGAGGGACGACGACATCGGGCAATGCAGGGGATGGAGTGATCGAAGGGGTGTGTACGCTCTCGTCGTCATCCGCCTCAACCGGCGGGGAAGCCAAGTTAGGGGGATGGTCACGAGGATCGCTTGGTGGAGCGGTGTCTAATAGATATGATCCCTCGTAAAGGTGGAGAAGGCAGTCGCGGATCTTCTCAACAACTTTGTTGCTTGGTGCTTCTCGATTGATTTCAGTCCACAACGCAAGGAAGTCGTCGCGCTGCTGCTCATCATATGGGGATGGTGGATTGGAAAGTGATGACAAGACGTATGACGACGCGTCAGCCATCTCCCGACTCGCATCATCCCCCAAAGCAGAGTCCAAGATCCGGCGAGTGATGTTGGTCAGATTGGCAAATTTGATGCAATATGGGCGGTTCAAAACGAGTTCTTCCGAAACGCAGAGGTGATTAACCGCAAAGGGAAGCAAAAAATCGTGTTCCTTCATGGCCCGCATTTCGCCGTAAGGTAAGTTGTAGATGGCATCTATCTCCGCAAAAATAATGCTAGCAATAATTGCTTGTGAACCCAGACCAATCTCGTCCCCCATTCTACTATTATCGAAGCCCAAGGAACGTACAACTTCGGAAGGCGACAGCCTCGTATGTGAATTCCAGGGAATTAGCTTTTTAAGGATCCACAAGGTTGCATGCGGGAGGTGTGCTCTATCAGCAACCTTCAAGCAGAGGGCCAGTCGCCGTGTCTTGTCCGAGTCGGAGAGGAAAGTGGATGTCCAAGTACGTTCCAAGAATCTCTTCGTAACCATGGACAGCTTTTCTCTTCCCAGACTAGCGAGGTTGAGCAGAGCATCCTCAACTACAGATGACCTGCAGAACCCAGGAATGTTTTCAAAAAACTGCACCAGTTCGTGGTCATGAACGATTGAGTTGAATATCCATTTCAGGATGTCGGAGTCCAGTCCCTTTGATCTCGCCTGTGCAGTTTTCTTCACCATCTCCTCCACATCCCACCATAACCCAATGATTAAAGAGAGTGGCGTATAGTATGGCGTCTCGCATCGGAAAAAGGGCATAACCGTAATGACGAGGTACCCCAAGCCAGAGGCCAAAACCAAACAAACTGCGGGGATGAAGGCAATCTGATTGACATTGAAGAGATATACGAGAAGGCCGCCAAAGAAGAGGAACAATGATAGTTGTATCAGGCTGAGTAACGTGTCGGCCATCATGGAAAGATGATATTTGTGAACGCCATCAAAAAGCAATGCACGACCCCGAGCTCGCTCCTGTGGACTGTCCTTCACCAAACGAGTTTTCCTGAAATACCGACGTGCCCATTGCTGCAATAATGTCGCCAGCATGGCACACGTAAGACTGATGATCAAGCTCGAGAACCATAGACAGTTGACCCAGATCACATATTTCGGCGGAGAGGAAGAAGGTGGATCAGCTGGAGTGGAAGAGTCGAAGGGAGGAAGTATGGTAGGATTGGCGAGAACTTGAAGCTGATAGATATTCTTGAGATAGAATGCGGAAATGTCTTGTGGATTTGGTTTGAAGTCCAGGACTGTAACCGCAAGTAATACGGAGACAGTGGCAGAAAACAAGCCGGTCTGTCATATCTCGATAGGTGAAGAGGTACGAAAAGATAAAGCTGATACGCCTACGAAGATGAGGACGCCATCTGCATCCTTTTGCCATCTTTTAGCCATCTTTTCGTCCTCTCCTTCTATCATATGAGAGTACATGGAGAATATAGGCCCCGAGCTATCAGCAAATTCTTGAATTTCTCCATCTGGATGCTGGTTAGGATAGCGGTAAGCCTGAGGGACTGGTAACATACCTTGGTCATCCCAGGTTGATCTTATGGGGATTGTTACTGGTTCCGCCATTGAAGGGATATTCTATATGGTGACAGGAAAAGGTTGGAAGGTTTGCCGTGGGACTTGGGGAAACTCAGCCGCGAGACAGCATGTTGGCCGCGAGGCAGGCGTGTACAGTACGTAAGCGGACGCTGACGAGCAGTAATTAAGTGATTGCCCCTCTCAACGTCCACACGAATGACAGCCTCTAGCTCTGGGAAAGAAACCCAAGAAAGAACGCAGAGTTATCTCAGTTGTTGTCAGTGCGTTAGATAAGAACAAGTGGATGCTCCTGTATGAAAATTGGGTACTGAATCCAATCTGAACAATGAGGCTTAATGAGAAGCCGAATAAGGTTGTCGACTCAATGTCGAGACAGTAAAGAAAGATATGGTCCTTTCAAATGGGCAGGCACGTAACAGAAATTTCAATAGTACAATAAGAAACACAATTCCTTTGTGCGAGAATTCCGAGAACATGCGCCATATATATGCTTCAAGAGCCACAACACTTGTAACATGTAACACGTTCCAGGCAGAGTCAATATTATTTACAATAACGTTTAGTCCGACAGGGACAAAGATGATTGGCAAGTCGAACCACAACACATTTCGGCAACGCGGAGACTAATCTGGATTGTATGATGTACCCGACTGGGGCGTCTCTTGGGACAATTCCATTTGATTTGGATTATTTGGGCCCTGGGCATCGTCATGTACACTGAGGGGTACAGGGCCTGCAACATTAGGGTCAAAGTTAGAGTCCTGAGGGGCGGCAGGGGAAGGGGCAGATAGCGAGGTGGGAGGGGTTGATCCAAGTTCATTGTCATGAGAGACGGCCATGGTAGGATATGTCGAGACGTCCGGTTCCTGGACATCGTCATGCGCAGCTTGATGCGCTCCGAGGGTTGCAGGTGATGATTCAGGCCTATTGTCATGAGGCAGGGCCGTTGCGGAATCTGTGTGCGCATGCGCGTCCGTGTGAGACTCGCGACTAGGGTTAAGAAGAAGAGTAGACCGGCCTCCGGACGAAGTGTCAGCGATGTTGTTGCCTGGTGTGGTGGTGGTGGGGGAAGCTAGGGCCGGGGAATCACCAGATAAGCCATGGTTTCCGAGAGGCGAGAGAGAGAGCGACACGGGAACTTGGGCGGTGGGTCGCGTCACATGAGGGGGAATACGGGGTGTCGACTGATCAGGTGAGGGCGCGACTGTGGCAGCGAAGACAGGGGGTGGAATGATCAGAGAGTCGTGGCTACTGGCGGGATTCGGGTTATCTTGATTTAAATCGTTGTAAAGGTCGCGAAGGCAGCGGCGGATCTTCCCAACAACTTTGTTGCCTGGTGCTTCTCGATCGATTTTACTCCACAAAGCACGAAAGTCGTCCTTCAGCCCAGGAAGCGCATTTCGTATGCCAAATTTAGAAAGTGATGGCAAAATGTATGATGACGCGTAAGCCATATGCCGGCTCGAATTGTCCCCCAAAGCAGATTGAAGGATCTGGCTAGTGATGTGGATCAGATTGGCAAGTAACACGTTGTCCCTGCTACGTGCAAGGTAGCCTTGAATGACACCTTTCGGTTCCCCTAATTGATCTGCAGCGAGCGCAATCCAATGGTCGTCGTCGCTTTCCTGGACATTTGAGATAATGCCAGCAACAATGCTTTGTGCACACAAACCATCCCAATTGTAATGATTCCGACTGGTCAGGGATTGTCCCAGTTCGACAGACCGCAGCACGTCATATCGGTCCGAGGGAAATATGTCGCCAAGGATTGACGACGCTGTATCCTGGAGGTGTACAGTATCAGCAACCTTCACGCAGGCGACCAGTCTCCGGAGTTTGTCCGAATAGGAGAGGGAATTGGGTGACCAAGTACGTTCCAATAATTCATTCATAGCCGTGCCTAGGTTCTCTCTTCCCAAACTAATGATCCTGCGCACAGGATCCTCGACCACAGATGATTGGCAGAATCTAGGAATGTCCTCCAGGAATTTCACCAGATCGTGGTCATTGACAACTGCGGCGAATATCCACTTCAGGATCCCGTCATCGAGTTCCTTTGACTTCTTCTGGGCGGTTCTCTTGACCCTCGTCTCCAAGTCCAGCAATAACTCGATGATAAAAGAGAGCGGCGTATAGTATGGGCTGTCGCATCTTATAAGGGGCATGGCCGTAATGAAGAAATAGATTAGGGTGGAAGCACAAATGGGGCCAGCTGCGCTCAGGAAGAGAGTGGGATGGACACCGAAGAGATATATGAAAAAACCGGTAAAGAAGGTGAACAATGAGGATTGTATCATAACGAGTAATATATCCGGGACCATGGAAAGATGAAGTTTCTGAGCGCCATCAGCAAATAATGCACGAATTCGCGCTCGCTCGTGTGGACTGTATTTTCTCGACTGAGTTTTTCTGATGTAACGACGTGCCCATTGCTGCAGCAACGTCGCCAGCATAGCACATGCAAGACTGACAATCAAGCTCGATAACCATAAAAAGTTAATCCAGAATAGGTATATCGGCAGAGAGGAAGGAGGTTGATCATCCAGAGAGGGGTCAAATGGAGGAGGTATGGTGGGATGGGAGAGAACTTGAAGCTGATAGATATTCTTGAGGTAGAACGCAGAAGTATCCTGTGAATTTGGCCTGGGGTCCGGGGCTGTAGCTGCAAGTAACACTGATACGGTGGCAGAAAGCAAGCCGGCCTGCAGTATAGACTTGATGGGTGAAGCGGTACGGAAAAATGAAACTGAGGTGCCCACAAAGACAAGGATTCCATCGGCATCCTTTTGCCACTGTTCGGCCATCTTAATGTCCTCTCCTTCTACCATATTAGAGTACATGGAGAAGATAGGCCCCGAGCTATCAGCAAATTCCTGTTTGTCTCCGAGGCTATCTGGTCGCTGGTTGAAATAAGACTGAGGGACTGGTATCATACCTAATTCGACGGGGATGAACAGTGGCTCCACCATTGAAGGAATAATTGTACTATGGATCGCAAAAGACTCGGGGGCTAGTGCGTAGGTCTGCCGTTTGCACCAGAGGGGTAACGTGGTGGGTAGGACGGGTATGTAGGGCCATTGTAGGCAAACGGACGTTGATCAATTGATCCAGAGCGCCACACCGCCGTAACTTACGCTGTACTGACTTGGCGTAACATTCACCATTCATCGAATGACAGCCTGGGAACCGCAAAAAGGACACAGTCTTGTCTTCTTTTAGTAATTCCCATATTGTACACCTGTTGTTGTCTGCGTTCGGCAAGTGATATCTGATATAATATACTGACTTTATGATTATTATAACGATTTATTGATCCTTATAACCAATCATAATTGGACTTATTCGTCACATTCATGATCTAAATTATGATATTATTCTCTCTGCGATGACTCAGAAATGTGACTTTCCTTTCCCTCGTTCCTCGGCCCTCGGGACCTTGAGACGACGAACCTTGAGCCCGAGGAGGACACTGTCTCACCCCCTCTACGTCACCAGTATCAAGTTCCTGTGATAAATCTACAGTGGTGTTGATGCCCACGGGCTTAATTGATATGATGTTACTACGCAACGCACGACCATGACCATCATGACCACCATCATCATCGAACTGACAGCTGACAACTCAAGCGTACTGCAGTATTTCCCCATCCAATAGAGGTGGTGTTGTTCTCCCAGTGAATAGCCCACTGGCAGTACGTGCTCGACGCTCGGATATACCTTGCAGAATTGGTCATGACCAAACGAGCAAATATCTCCGATGGTTTGGGCGTAAGGTGTCGCTCCGGCCTCCCCACTCGAGCTCCTGCCCAATAAACGCCTTGCATCTCTACGCCATGAATTACTGCTCCTTTCTTGACTGTGGCCCTCTCCCATGCCAATTCAACTGTAGCCGTATTCCACGCAAACTGGACAAGACAACCCTCAAGATCGTACGTGCTTCCTTCTCGGCCCCTTGTTCCTGTGCTCATGCTTTCGCTATAGTGGGCTTGCTTCAAGCACTTCCAGTTCTTTGCTCTTCACACTGCCTCTTCGGCGGCACTCTCCATGTGATTGTTTCTCAGGACCACCGTAGCTTCGTGCCTGAAAGAAATATATGTATCATCAATTTCCATTGCCGGGGTTAGATATCTCCTCGCATACGGTACCCACTACACGCTAAACAAAGGGAGAGGACAGGGTGGCAGGATTCTACATGTTTCAAATGCGCTGGCGCCTTATAGTAACAGAGGGACATGTCGATAGTACAGTAAGAAACGAAATAGCTTTGTGCGAGAATTCCAAGAAACATATGCCATATATAAGCTTCAAGGGCCACACTACTTGTAACACGTCCCAGGCAGAGTCAATATCACCTACAACAACGTTTAGCCTTGACAGGGATGGAAATTTTGAAAATAACTTACGAAGATGATCGGCTAGTCGAATTACACCATTATTTCGACGATGCGGAGACTAACCTGGACTGTCTGGTGTATCCGACTGGGGCGTCTCACGGGACAATCCCATCTGATTTTGATCATTCGGGTCCAGGGCCTGGGAAACAACAAAACCATCGTGGCTTCCGAGAGGTTCAGGAGAGGAATGGAGCAATACAGGGACTTGGGAGGTGTGTTGCGTCACATGAGTGAGAATACCGGGTGTCGACTGGTCAGCAGAGTCTGGGGTGGTATCAGCTGAAGCGGGGAAGAGGGAGGAAGCGGCGACGACATTGGGCAATGCAGGGGATGGAGTGATCAGATGGGTGTGCGTGCTCTCGTCATCGTCGTCCGTCTCAATCGGGGAAGCCGAGTGAGGGGGATGGTGACTGGGATCGGTTGGTGGAGTGGCGGTGTCTCGATCTAATTCCTCATAAAAGTGGAAAAGGGAGTCGCGGATCTTCTCAACAACTCTGTTGCCTGGTGGTTCTCGATCGATTTGAGCCCACAAAGCACGGAAGTCGCGCTGCAGTTTTGGATAGACCGGTGACCGTCTCTCGGCGCGGCGAGTCCTAACAGGGGACTCTCGTTAGAGAGACCGGTAGATCTGAGTTTAAACTTGGCTGACACCTGAAAAATCCAGAAAAGGATAGGCTCAATAAGGGAATTTGTCATGTGATCTCGAATGAATGCGTGTTTCTGCCCTTTGACAATGAGAATATGGCTCATTCTGACGTGTCTATGCTTGCAACTGAGCTGGAAAACATTCGGAACCTCACTGGAGACTTGGTATTCTCAAGATATTGAGAAATCTCCCCTAGTCAACATCCAGGACCTGACTTTCTGGCAAAACTATCTGACTCTCAGTGATTGATCGGAGTCCCAGCCATCGTAGGATGACAATCCTCGATCCAAACCATCCTAGCTCAGAATCTTTGCCTTTGCCTTGTATCGGTGATTCTTCTAACTCAACGTCGGTTGAGAAAGGTGTGGAAGTACAATGTGTGAGGAGAGTATCTTCCGCTAGCCAAACTACAGACGTGGCTGAAGCACAATGTACAATTGTGCTGCTGTACAACGGCTTATCTTCATAGATAAGCTCACCTTTGTAATCGTGCAGGCGCCAGATTTTGACTATGCGGTACATCCCGCCAGTTGCAATGAGGGGGAATGTTGGATGGAATGCTGCACATGTTACAGCTGCGAGGTGGCCTCCACTTCTGCCCCCTACGAGGATAGCGATGCATTGCCCCTTTCCCCATACTTCTTTCTCAGAGGGTCGTAATCCGTGAGGTGCACCACCTTTGCTGGGGCCAGTTTTCGGTAACCAAAAAGGATTCGGAGATAAGGTGTCAAGATCAATATCATTACCGGAACCCCTGGACCACCAAGTGGCACCAACACCAGTACTCCCTTCGCCTTCTCTCTCGCCATCGCCGACCTCTGGTGCCAGCGCCAGCCGACCTAGCTCACGTCCACTGCGCAGCTCACCCCTCGCAAGTACTCCTGTATTGGGTGGCGAGGAAGAAGAAGTCAAGGGTGAAACACATCCCTCACCCAAACTGCGTCCGACATCTCCAAAGCCCCATTTGGGCAGTGGGATGGCGTTGCAAAGTCAGGCTCGCCCTCGACTGGCTTGGGGACTACACCTAAGATTCCACTTGCACCCACGGTGCAAGAGAGTGCAAAGAGTTGAGGGTCCATGGAAATAGGACCGCAAAGTGGTGTTCGGGACGTTGTCCATGATTACTTGATGTCCGAGTCTTTACTCTTCGTTTCTTGGGAGAGTTAGCATTTACAAGCACAAAGGCATCTTCCGGGCGCTTCATCGTGAACAACAAGTCAAGGGGGTGCTATAATGACGCGTTGCAATACGTTGCTGGTACTTGCGCTTCGCAGAAATGCGCTTTCATTCGTGATCACATGACCCATATTCTCATTGTCAAAGGGCAGAAACGAGCATTCATTGAGATCACATGACAAATTCCCTTATTGAGCCTATCCTTTTCGGGATTTTTCAGGTGTCAGCCAAGTTTAAACTCAGATCTTCCAGGCTCTATATCGTGGTTTACCAAATATACCTACCACATATAGAGCCGGTCACGAGGCTAAGTTTTGGAAGGGCCCTTCGTATGTCCAAATCGGTAAGTAATGTCAAGACGTATGATGACGCGTCAGCCATATCCCGACTCGGACCATCCCCAAAAGCAGAGTGTAAGATCTGGCGAGTGATGTAGATCAGATTGACAAGTGCCGTATCGACATGGTCGTAGTATTCATCTTCCAATACGCCGAAGCGATCAAGCATAAAGGGAAAAAGCCAACTGATTTTGTCCATGTTACAGCGAAGGACTATAATGATGCCCGCAATAATGCTTTGTGCACACAAACCAATCTCGCCCGCCAATGCATAACCCAGTTCCCTTAAGAAAGATTCATGTTCGATATACAGCCCCACCTCATGTCGGTTCCCGGTAGATACCGTTTTAAGGATCGACAAGGTTGCATGCTGGAGGCGTATTCTATCAGCAACCTTTATGGAAGCGACCAGTCGCGATGTCTTGTCCACATGGGTGAGGAAACTGGATGTCCAAGTACGTTCCAAGAATCTCGTCATAACCATGTCCAGCTTTTTTCTTCCCAGACTAGCGAGCTTGAGCAGAGGATCCTTAACCACAGATGATCTACAGAATCCAGGAATATTCTCAAAAAACTGCGCCAGCTCGTTGTCGTGGATGATTGAGCCGAATATCCATTTCAGGATGCCGGAGTCCAGTTCCTCTGATCTCGCCTGCGCAGTTTTCTTCACCATCTCCTCCATATCCCACCATAGCCCAATGATTAAAGAGAGTGGCGTATAGTATGGGGTTTCGCATCGGAAAAAGGGCATGACCGTAATGACGAGGTATCCCAACCCAGAGGCCAAAACCAAGCAAACTGCGGGGATGAAGGCAATGTGATTCACATTGAAGAGATATAGGAGAAGCCCGCCAAGGAAGAGGAACAATGATAGTTGTATCAGGCTGAATAACGTGTCGGCCATCATGGAAAGATGATATTTGTGAACGCCATCAAAACGTAATGCACGACCCCGAGCTCGCTCCTGTGGACTGTTCTTCACCGAACGAGTTTTCCTGAAATACCGACGTGCCCATTGCTGCAATAATGTCGCCAGCATGGCACACGTAAGACTGATGATCAAGCTCGAGAACCATAGACAGTTGACCCAGATCACATATTTCGGCGGAGAGGAAGAAGGTGGATCAGCTGGAGTGGAAGAGTCGAAGGGAGGATGTATGGTGGGATTGGCGAGAACTTGAAGCTGATAAATATTCTGGAGATAGAATGCGGAAATGTCCTGTGGATTTTGTTTGAAGTCCAGGACTGTAACCGCAAGCAATACGGAGACGGTGGCAGAAAATAAACCGGTCTGCCATATCTCGATAGGTGAAGAGGTACGAAAAGATAAAGCTGATATGCGTACGAAGATGAGGACTCCATCTGCATCCTTTTGCCATCTTTCAGCCATCTTTTCGTCCTCACTTTCTACCATATGAGAGTACGTGGAGAAGATAGGCCCCGAGCTATCGGCAAATTCTTGAATTTCTCCATCTGGATGCTGGTTAGGATAGCGGTAAGCCTGAGGGACTGGTAACATACCTTGGCCATTCAAGCCTGATACTAGTATTTGGATTGCTGCTGGTCGCTGCATTGAAGGGATATTCTAAACAGTATTATGGTGACAGGAAAAAGCTTGGAAGGTCCGCCGTGGGACTTGGAGCTTGGAGGACGGGCAGTGTACTAGTACGTAAGCGTAAGCGGACGTTGCCGAGCGCCCAGCCACAGTAAGTTAATTGCCCGCCTAGACTTGGGCATAACATTCACACGAATGCGAATGACAGCCTCTGGGAAAGACACACTCAGGAAAGAACGCAGAGTTATCTCAGTTGTTGTCAGTGCTTTAGATAAGAGTATTACAAGGGAACGCTCCTGTATGAAATTTGGGTACTGAATCCAATCTGAACAATGAGGCTTAATGAGAATAAGGTTGTCGAGACAGTAAAGAAAGACATGGTCTTTGAAATGGGCGGGCACCCGGGGCGCGTAACAGAAAATTCAATAGTACAGTAAGAAACCCAATTCCTTTGTGCGAGAATTCCGAGAACATGGGCCATATTTACGCTTCAAGGGCAACACCACTCGTAACACGTTCCAGATGGTGTCAATATTAGCTACAACAACGTTTAGTATTGACAGGAAAGGCGAAAAGAGAAAACTTACAAAGTTGATCGGCAAGTCAAACGGCGGCGTGGAGACTAGCTGGACTACCTGGAGGAACCATCTGGTGTGTCACGGGACAGCCTGATTTGACTGCGATCATCGCCGAGTGCTACAGGCCTTGCAAGGTTAGAGCCAAATATAGAAGCTACCCAAGGAACGGCGGAGGAAGGGACAGAAGTTAAGGCGAGAGATGATGCAGATGAAGATTCAGGTCTATCGTCACGAGTTAAGGTCATTGCAGACTCTGCGAGAGCATACCCGTCCGTGGGAGGCTTGCGCCTAGGGTCAGGTGGGCGAAGAGTAGACCGGTCTCTGGATGAGGTGCCAGCAGCTTCGTCGCCCCGGGTTAACACCTCTAAGAGCTTATTGGTGATATACGAGCTAGAATCAAGGCAGTGAGTCCCGAGCGGGAACACCGACTTTGTTATTGCGATTAAGGGAGATACCAGGTGTCGACGAAGGGGATGGAGGGTCCGTAGTCTCGTCGACCGCCTCGTTAGGCGCGTTAGGGGCTAAGCCAGCGAAATGGTCACCGGGACTATTGTGGGGCCGTGGGGATGTTGTGGGGATATTGTCAATGGTTGTGGGGATACCGTCAATGGCTGTGGGGGTATTGACAATGATTTTGGGGATATTGACAATGTCGAGATTTAACTTATTGCGAAGACTGAGAAGCCAGAGTGGATCAAGAGAAGAACGTCGTTGGTCGGTGCCATTTGAATTTTGGCTTCGATTTCAGCAAGCAAGGAAGTCGTGCTTCAGTTTAGGAAGGGCTTCTCGTATGTCAAATTTGCTAAGTGTTCCCAAAATGTTTGAAGACGCGTCAGCCATATTCCGACTCGGATCATCCCCGAGAGCAGATCGAAGCATCTGGCGAGCAATATGGATCAGATTGACAAGTAACACGCTCTCTTCGCTATATTTGAGGTAGCCTTGAATGACATATTTCGATTCTTCTAATTGATCCGCAGCGAGCGCAATCCAACGGTCGTCGCTTTTCTGCACATTTGAGATGATGCGAACAACAATGCTTTGCGCACACAAACCATCCCAATTGTGATTGTCCCGACTGGTCAGGTATTGTCCCAGTTCAACAGACCGCAGCACATTATGTCGATGTCTCCAAGGATCGACGACGCTGTATCCTGGAGGCGTACAGAATCAGCAACTTTCTCGCAGACCACAAGTCGCTGTATCTTGTCCGAGTCAGAGAGGAAATTGGATGACCAACTATGTTCCAATAATTTATTTATAGCGGTGTTCAGCTGTCTATTCCCAAACGAGTCACTATAAGCAGAGGATTAGGGACTATTGCTGATCGGGAGAAGCCAGGAATGCCCTCCAAGAAATGCGCCAGCTCGCGGTCGTTGGCTACTGCGTGGAATATCCACTTCAGGATGTCGACGTTGAGTTTCTCTGACCTGTCTGTGGAGGTTTTCTTGACCATATGGTCTATATCCCACAATAACTCGATGGCTGAAGTGAGCGGCGTACAGAGTGGGCTCTCGCTGAGCAAAAAGGGCTCGACAGTAATGAAGAGATAGGCCAAAGCCATGACCGAAACGGACCAAACTACCGCGATGAAGGCAATGTGATTGACATTGAAGAGATATGTGAGAAGGCCGGCAAAGAAGAGGGACAATGAGAAGGTGAGTGATGAATCGGCTGCCGTGGGAAGACTGATATTTTGAACGTCATCAGCTAATAATGCCCGGGTCCGCGCTTGATCGTGTAGATTGTACTGTGAGGATCGAGTTCTCCTGACATACCGACGTGCCCATTGCTACAGCAACATCGCCAGCATAGCACAAGGAAGGCTGCTTATCAGGCTCAAGAGCCATAAGGAGTTGACCTAGATAACATAATTCGGTGGAAGAGGGAAGGTTGATCAGCTGACATGGGAGACTTGAATGGAGGAGGTATTGTTGGATGTGCGAGGACTTGAAGCTGATAGATATTCTTGAGATAGAACGCGGCAGTGTCCTGTGGATTTGGCTTGAGGTCCGGGATTGTGACCGCTAGTAATACTGAAACTGTGGCAGAGAACAAGCCGGCCTGTAATATCGACTTGGTATGTGAAACGGTATGGAACAATAACACCGAGGTACGCACGAATACGAGGATCCCTCCTGTGTCTTTTTGCCACCGTTTAGCCATCTTGATGTCTTCGCCTTCTACCATATTATAGTACATGGAGAAGATGGGCCCTGAGCTATCAGCAAATTCCTGATTTACTCTAACTGGACGCTTGTTGGGATACTAAACTAAGACTGAGGGAATAGTAACATACCTTGGCCATCCCGATCTAATTCCATGAGCATGGATATCGATTCTGCCATTGAAGGGATATTGTATAGTATGGGTAGCAAGAAAAGGTAGGAAGGTCTGTTATTGCAACCAGAGGAGCATCGTGGAAGCAACGTGAGGCACGTGAGGGCGTATACGACAGGGTGATGCTCTCCCACCCACCAGCACGTGCTCGACGCTATGATATAGTACGTAGCAGTTGCAGAAATTGTTTTCAATTAGACCAAGCGAGTAGATAACCCTGATGAGCCCGGGCGCGAGGTTTCGCTCTGACCTTCGCGGTCTTTCTTACTGCACAGGACGTAGTGCATACATAGTGCAGGAACGACGAGTGAAGCAGATGCCTTCATCCCACTGGCAGCGTTTTGCACCGGTCCGCAGCGCGTCATCTGCCTTATCGACGGTCACTATGATACGGATACGACAGCCCCCCCCCCCGATTCTCCAATAACTTCGCTAGCATGTCGTTTCTGCCGCAATGTCAATGTTCGGATTCCCTCCAAGTCGACCCTCGACCCTTGCTGGTGAATTCCGATGGTACGTGGCGTCCTTGTAGATCATCACCGTGACCGACATAAACTTGAAGTGACTCGGGCGTATCCTCACTTTCCGGGTCATCAGACTCGCACCTGGTGATTGCCACGGCGATGGAGAATTTTAAACGCTTCCGAAACTGAAGACGAATCCTGAGTCATGATGTTCATGACAGTCCCCTATTTCCAGGAGAGCACAGTATGAGTCCATGTGTCTACCGTTCGATCCGGGGGCCTCGAATTCGCCCGTCGTCAAAGTGAAGGAAGGTTTACTAATATGTTACGCTGGTAAGCGCTGATGTTCTTTGTAAGTGATACGTGGTACCACTTACACATGTTCACGATCAGTCCAATCAATCTACTTAAATACTTCATCCGTCATCCAATGTAGCAACGCGCCAGCCTGACTCGGTACACAGCAGGCAACAGAAAGGAGAAGGGTTGTCCAGGTACGGGATGCCCTCAATCCATTGGCACGCTAATATGTGGTAGATTTGGCGACTAGTTTCTCTCAGTCAGCATTCCGTGACAACGAGACGGAGGTCACCCAATGGTCAGGAAACCATCAGCGCTGCCGGCAGTTAGAATAGGACCCGTCTTTCGAATCGAACTTTCATCCCGCCACTGCCTACACACGCTATAGGACGCGTTCCGTCCCGTTTCAGTGGCCATATAAGACGTATCTCCGGTCGTTCTGCCAATGGTTTCTCAAATTCGGTCGCTCTCTTCTCCCACCACGCTCTGTTTTCTTCGCCCTTCTTACGCCTGCGCTGGATCGCATTGATTTATCCCACTTTTCACATTCCCTATAATTAGTTACGCAATGCGTTTCCATACTCTCATTCTCTTTTTGGCTACCGTCGCCACCACAGTCTCCGCCGTCGCCGTGCAAAAAGCGAACTTCCTCCTTCGTAATGGGCATGCCGCGCAGGCGCTCAACCGAAAATTCCAGAGCCTAACGCCAAATTCTCCGTGTGTGGGAGAGGAACAGGCGTGCATACAGGGTCAGTTCGCGCAATGCCTCTCCGACCGTGGCCAGTTTTTTGTTGTTCCGTGTGGCCCCGACGAAGGATGCTTTGCAGTGCCCCTCGTTCCCAGACCTGGAACTCGGTACGCACTGTGTCCATAGATATTGATCATCTCGGGCTGACACAGCTGGCGACGGCCACAGTGTCCGATGCGACACCCCGGAACTTGCCGGGGCTCTGATTGCAAAAACCGGCGCTAAAGGTGGCATATTAGGCCAAGCGCAGGTTTGAAGGGCGTAAGCTTGACGCACGCTATCTATTCATATCTATAACATTCATACAGTATGTACAGTGAGATATCGTACTGTGACCAGCTGGCTAGGACTGTGTCCACCTACCAGCACGAACTCAGGTTCTAGTGAGGTCCTTCACATGACCCGTCATTTACTCGGACTGCAGAAGCATTATTGTATATAAACTCAAGGTTATCATTCGAGGTGCTCAGCTATCTATTACAAGCTGAATTCTGTGTTGAGCTGAGCTGAGGGTAAGGGATAACAGCTATGCAAGTGACCCATCGTCAATTTGGGGTCCCACAGAGCGCGAGGAGTAAGGTACTTTGAAAATCGGCATAAGCATACCATATGTGGCGAGGACATCCTTCTGGTGATCGCCCTTGCAGCTTGGCTCCGAGGTCGGTGGCGTCGCTAGCGAAAAAATCGACATCAACGGCTTCGCCCAGGATTTTGGGGAGCTCAACTTTTTCGTTACATTGTATGTGAGAATGTCCAATGGCCTGAACCGCACAGAAGTCAGAGATAACAATGACCTTATCGAGGTCAAGGGCGACATTCAGCCAAGAAAAAGAATATCGAGAGTATGGTTTCAGAAAGTTCGGGGGGCCCAAAGCGGAAGGTTGGCACAAGCGATATACTAGTAGTATTGGCAATCTGACTGAAAGACGCACTCAGCGGCATCAGCTATTGATGGCCTTAAAACTCGGAGTCGTCGTTGCTGGCAATAGCACTGCTAACACAGATGCGGCTCGTCACCTCAGCTAGACCCACCGTCACCCACAATCTGGTGGAAGCCACCACTCCAG
This sequence comes from Lactifluus piperatus, assembly GCA_003315875.1. Taxonomy (NCBI): domain Eukaryota; kingdom Fungi; phylum Basidiomycota; class Agaricomycetes; order Russulales; family Russulaceae; genus Lactifluus; species Lactifluus piperatus. The sequence continues at coordinate 22,421 of QFDX01001540.1, forward strand.
TCTCCCATGACTTGTTAAACTCAGTAACGCTGATATGATCGATTGTGCGAGTCCGAGGATATTGAGGACCATTTCCTTGGTATAGAAAGTTCGAACACCCTATGTCTCAACTCCTGGGTGGTCGCGTTAGATTGACTGGTGGCACGTGTGCAGCTGGGAATGATTCTGTATCACAGGCCCGGACGAGAAGATGGACTTCATAGCTTACCTGATGGACCCATAGATTCAGAGAAAGGGCCTTCGTTAGAGAACCGGCGTTGGTTGAACGACAACAGGTGAACAACCTGCGTTCGACAGGTAAGTATTTGACGGCTCACATTCTTGATTTTGATGGCACTGTGTCGCAAAAGGTCCACAAGCATATTGCGGTGCGCGAGCTCAGAATTACCACCATAACCGTCGGTCTCTTACCGGTTGATTCTGGGAACGGCAGCAAAGGGGATGATGTAGTTGAGACGTCCGTCGGCCAGCCTCGTCACGGTGTCTATGGTGTCAACATGTATCCCCATGTCTCATTGCGGGCTTTATTAAGACGCCAATCGATACCGTGCTGACACTAGTGATGAAAATATTCATATCTTTGAAAGTCGTCGAAGAGGTGACAATTTCGTGAAGGTGGTCAAAACATTACACCTGAAAGGTTAGAGTTGTACTCCCACTGGGTATGGACACGACGCTGGAGACAAAAGATATGATTTTCTCGTCAGCAGATACAGTAACAATGCCTGAAATCAGAACTGGGGCGAGAAATGACGGCCACAAGGGACGCCAGGGCGCGGGTGGTTATCGGGAGTATTACGCAGCAAACGGACCAAGCTATCACAGGTGGACTTAATGCGATTCTTCTGTTCCTTGCTGACCGAGACATTCTATAGCTTGACAACGTTATCTGAATTGACTGAACCGGAATTTGGTCGGCGCTTGCCATTTCCTCATCACATGCCTCCCATTTGCGCACTGTACTAGTACGTTCTCCTGGTTGACCTCAGAGGCAATCGCACCTTACTGAGTGATTCCCACCCTCCTTGTGTAACGGCGGCCGGTCAAGGGCACCACAACGAATTGTCGAGAAGATTTCGGCAGAGCCCCTTCGCTGTTACACACGTCTCACCCCTGGAGAGGTCGCATCGTGTGAGTGTGACTATAACTTCATAATTGATGAATTGGGGTTCGCGCAGTTGATGGCGGCGACACAGCGGCTGTTGATCTCACGGTCCACAGTAGTGGGACGGCCGACGAGAATCCCTTCACCTTCGTCACAGTACCTGAAGAAGAGCTTCCGGCACTACTGCTTCAACCGGTGGTAGCTGAGAAAGAGCGATTCCCACGGGCTGAGCGTAGATTTGTGCTGCGACGTTGAGCCAAAGTTTTCCCCACTCCACGTCCAAGCCCAGACTGCTTCCCAGGGGCAATGCATCCAATGTCGACATTTCCAGTCCTGATGAACCTTGGGCACCAGCGTCATATTTGGGGTCTTGATCGAAAGGAACGACCATCAGAATGGAACCGCGGCTACCAAATCGCGAGAATGAGCAAGGAAAGAAGACAATACTGGGAGATAGAGGCCCTCATCAGTTGTGAACAAGACGTGGCCAGACGGCTGCTCGTCATTCATCATGACGAGGATTGACCTTCGGTCATCGAACTCCCAGGCGTGGGCGGAGTCCTTGTAGATCTCTTACTAAGTTATGTGAAGCCCAAATCCCGGCTCGAGTGTGCCACTCTATCTAATGAGTGAGCTTCTCCTCACGTAGCCAACGGCCATGATCAATCAGAGACGAAGAAGGGGCTCCCGTGTATCATGTGGGGATACTGGTGCGAGGGGCCAGCTAGTGCTAAGGCTAAGGCGGTCAACGGGCTCACTGGGTGTAGATGCAGGCAGCGACACAGAAATATGCTCCTGTGCTGGTGAAGGAATGAAGGCAATTGAGATGGGCTCGTGATCGTCATAGTCCTCGGTTTTCGTCAGCGCGTCGACCTCTGAACGATCTGAACACGCGACAGTATTTGTCAACCAACCGAGCCATGGTCACAGTTGTAGTGAACGCTTTAGGCAATTGGTAACCATCTCTCAGGACATTGCTAAGCACGCGAGTGAAATGATTTGCCGGAAAGACGGGTTACTAACGCTGTAGTACTACAATATACAGACAGTTGTAATTCACCCACAGAAGGGATTTACTACTAGTACATCGTTGCGTTGATCAAAATGTGCTACAAAATCCAGAGCAGGGGCATTACAACAAAAAGTTAAATGGGTATGTGTAGTGCATTAGTACCAGCATCACCAAAAGGTGGCGGGGAAAGCACATGGGTTATAATAACTAGGTAGTGAAAATCCAAAAAAAAAATAGACATGGGTTCGGTGCTGTGTGGGATGGCGCGAAACTGGCACATGGCTAAACTGTGGGACCGCTTGTAGATCATGATCGGGAGTTGAGACCATATAGGGTTTCGAAAATTTGTCCCTAAGCGATGGTGCAAATGTTAGGGTCTATGCTGCCATCGCTATCGACGGGTTCGGATGGCTGAGGGTCGGGTTCAGGGTAGGTGACGGCGGAAGAGATGGCGAAAAACGAGGTGAATGAATCCATGGATTGTGTTAGAGGGTGTTTAGAGGGCTGAATGTTTCGGTATCGCTAGTGTCGACTTAAAGTCTGCTGACGTCTCGGAGCTCTTTTATGCGTCGATGTTCCATAAGCCAT
>QFDX01001541.1:0-12015 GCA_003315875.1 Lactifluus piperatus
TATCTATTGTATTTGATCACATATCCAACTTTTTCAAAAATGACCAGCTCGAGCCACAGCAACACTACCCTCACCCTTACCCTTGCACCCTCACCCTCACCCTCATGCCCTCACCTTTACCCTTGCCCTTCCCCTCATGTGAGGGCAAGGGTGTGAGGATAAGGGTGAGGGTGAGGGTGAGGGTAAGGGTAAGTACCCATGGCATGTCTACCCATGTGGGTAACACTATGGGTAACACTGTGGGTAAGTACCCATGTGGGTTAAGTACCCAGTATGTGGGTATAGGGGTACCAAAAGCTCTACCCATACCCATACCCACAGCTACCCATACCCACAACCCATATGGGTATGGTTACCCACTGCTATTGCCTATCCCTACCCCCAACCTTGCCACTCCTATGGCTGACTCAGAGTATACCTATGGCAGCTCATATAACACTAATCATCCATGTGGCTTGTCATCCTTTTTTTTTTTTTTTTAGAATCAATTTTTGAACTGAATTCACAGGCTTTGTAAGACAAGATACATGTGCCATGTCAGGACAGCAGTACAAGTACTGTACAACTATGGCCTACTGTCCACCTCGAACTGAATCCATCACTCCTTTCCTCATGTTGATCTTACTAACAGTGGCAAGCTGTTTTGGTTATTGTTTGGAAGGACTCACCACCGCCAGGTATTCACATTGGACTCCAGCTTCAGTGTACCTTTTGGCATCTCCAATAATCGCTTCCAGAGCACCTGAAGGTGGGGGCCTCCATGTCACAGATGGGGGGAGAATAGAGGCGCGAAGGCGAGGGGGTGTAGTGTCAGGGGGTGCAGGGGGCTTTGAGGGCACCAGCTTGTTCGGTTGGGAGGTGGCTCGGGACTTGCCTTTGTCCTTTGCCTCCTTCAGCCTGGCCATCCTGCTCACCTCTTTGGAAATCTGGCAGCGGTGATGTTTGGCGCCTTTGCATGATGCAAACTTACATCTGCAAGCCTTGCATTAATGCTGTGGGAGTCCATCAGCAGCTTCTTCTGCTGCTTTCCAGCACTCCTGCACTACTGCTCTAGACCTTTTCTGTGCAAGTCGCCTCTTCTCCTTTTGGGCCTGGGTTGCTAGCCTTGTGCCCTTGGTGAGATCGAAAAAGGCACTTGGGCCTTTGCCATTAAGAAGCTCTAAGATGTATACAAAAAGCAGCTTTTTGACCTTTGATATCGGCTGGGGGACAAGCGCAACAGTGCACTTGACCAGGTGAGCATGGTACTAGGGAGAGAACTCTACCCAAAAAAGGTTCCCATCCTCGGCCTTTTGGGCCAAGAGGGCCTGGGCCCTGAGATGATCGATGGATAAGAACCACCGACGATGGAAGATTGTTATGGTTCGGATGAACCGCAAGTGCGAAGTGCACTAAGGGAATCGATAGTGATTAAGATGGAGGATTAGTACCAATAATCCTAGGACAACGTTGATAACCAAGAGGTCTTGGTTAAGCAAGAGCGTAATATACAACACTAGGCGAAGTGCTGTTAGTTCAATGTCCAGATTTGCCCTATTAAGGCGGAGTGAGGGTGCACAAGCAAGTGGAAGAGGGATGGCAACTGTGGCGGATTGTGCCAACACATATAGTCACGATGTCTTTGTGATGCTTAACGAGCAGGTTGAAATAGGACTATTTCGGGTTGGTAGGACCACCGCAATGACTGAGCCCGATTTTGACTTGAACGGCCAAGCACAACAGAGGAAAGACGACTAAGAGTGAACTGATCCGATTCTGAACTAAGCTGAAGCTTAGGGCTTCAGTGTCATACTAGAGAGCTTAAATACACGTGTGAGAATCATGTGCTACTACGCTTTTGACATGTGTTTCTAATAAACACATGCTCCTACAATCACATGTATCGTACACAATCACCTGATCAAGACTCTCCCAGCTCTTGTGGGAACAACTGGTCCATCTAGTCAGTGTCAGAAATGTGACAAAGATGTTGAGAATATCGAAAACAGAAAGTTCCAAATTCACAGGAATGGACCATGCCTTGGCCAGTTTGGATCTGATCAGGACCTGACTAGGGTCAAGGGTTGGCTCAGATGCCCCCTGGGCCAATGGGACATTGGCAGGGGTTGGGGTGGGCGGAGTAGAAGGGGCCTTGTTGAAAACCGGTGGCAAAAACTCTGGAGGCAAGGATGAAGGAGCGAGACCTAAACCTTGGAAGGGAAGGTTGTCCACAGAGGAAGTGGGCTCCTGAAGTTGCTGGGAACTCGACTCCACTGGCCACCTATGACTTGGGGCACCTCCAAGGAGGGCCTTGAGCCTTTGGTGGCCAGCAGAGGGGGAGGGAGAGTGAGAAGTCATCGTGTGAAAAACACTGATGGTGGTGGTAAAGAACCAAGAAGGGTTGCTATGCTGCTTGTCATCCATTCAATGACCTTTTTTTTTTTTTTTTATAATCAAAGTTTGAATTTTATTCGTGGGCTTCGTACTATGAGATACATGTGTCGCATCAGGGCCAGAGTGCTACTCTACCTAAGGCCCACCTCAGACAGTGTCCATCAAACCTTTCCTCTTGTTGATCTTCTTGACAGAGGCAAGCCGTCTCGATCTTCATTTGGAAGGACTCATGGCCTCTGGGTATTCGCGCTGGACTCCAGCTTCAGTGAACTTGGCAGCCACACCGTGGACTGCTTCCGTTGCGCTGGAGGGAGGATCCTGCTGAGTCACAGGAGGGAGGAGGGGAGGGGCATGATGGCGAGGGGTGGGGGCAGAGGGGACAGGGGGCTTAGTGGGCGCCGGCTTGCTCGGTTTCGAGACGGCCCAGGACTTGCCTTTGTCCCTGGCAGGTTTCGGCCTGGCTTCCTTGTTGGCCTCTTTGGAAATGGGGCAGCGGTGACGTTTGGCGGCTTTGCATGATGCAAACTTTCGTCCACATGACTTGCATTGCCATTGTGGGAGGCCAGCTGCGGCCTCCTCGGCCGCCTTCCGGCGCTCCCGCGCTGCTGTGCGGGATTGTTTCCATGCAAGTCGCCTCTTCTCCTTCTGGGCTTGGGTTGCTATCCTTGTGCCCTTTGCGAGATCAAAAAAGTCCGTGGACCCTTTGTTGAGAAGCTCCAAGACATACACAAACAACACCTTTTTGACCTTGGATATCGGCTGGGGGACAAGCGCAACAGCGCACTTGACCAGGTGGGCGTGAAATTGGGGAGAGAACTCTACCCAAAAAATTTTCCCGTCCTCAGCCTTTTGGGCCGAGAGGGCCTGGGCCCTAAGATGATCGATGGATAAGAACCATCGATGACGGAACGTGTTGAGGATATCAAAAACGGAGAGTTCCGAATCTGCAGGAAGGGACCTTGCCTTAACCGGTTTAGATCCGATGGGGACCCTACTAGGGTCAAGGGTTGGTGCCACCAGCCCCCCAGCCAGTGAGAAGCTGGCAGGGTTTGGGTTGGGCAGTGTGGCTTGGGCCTCGTTGAAAACCAGTGGAGAAAACTCCTGAGGTGTGTTTGAGAGAGCAGGCTCTGACCCCAGGGGGGGGGAAGCGTCCACAGAGGGAGTGGGCTCTTGGGGGGGCTGAGACCTCCTCAGTCTTGGTATCTCAGGGCCCCACGGACGTCCGAAGAGTTCGCCGAGCATAGAGGTGCCAAGGGGAGGGGAGGGAGAGCGCGAAGACATTGTGTGAAAGGGGCGATGATGGTGGTAAAGGGCCAAGAAGGGTCGATTCAATGACCTTCAGTATCCACTCCTTCCCCTTTGCCAAGCAATAACGATAGCTCTCCTAGTCTGCATCACATTGGCAATGGTGCCCTGGATGACTCAGATTCAAGCAGCAGTGAGAGCAGTATAAGCTGACTCCCCTCTGCCTCTGCAATATCACCCACTGTGCAGGTGCTCAGATGCATAGCATCCTCAATCCACCATGCTCACCCTAGCCTTCTCTCACATGTTGCCATTGCAAGCCAGCTGATGTGGACTGAAGATGGGCATGAGGTTGATGACGACTTGCCATCACCTGCCTCATGTTATGGTTCTGAGGGACCGTATGTGTGAAGAGCACTATTCAATTGTGTGGTATCCTCAATCACTCTTCTTAGGAGCACAGCACACTATAGAAGTAAAGAGTGATCATAAAAACCTCCAATACTTCAGAGAACCACAAAAAGTAACAGGACGACAAGCACAATGGATCCAATTCCTACAAGACTTTGACTATACACTCACACACATCCCAGGACACACGAACACAATTGCAGACCTCCTATCTTGGAGAAAAGACCGTAACAAGGGGGTGAATACCGAGGAACCCTGCATCTTACTCCCCGACTCCTTATTCTCTAAGAAAATTTTCTTAGAAGACAATCTAGAAAAACAACAAGCAATACTCCGAGAACTCCATGATGGACCTACAGGAGGACACCCTGGAATTGCCAACACATGGAATATAGTAAAACAGTCATACGAAGGACCTCAACTGTGACAATTTGTAGAAGAATATGTTAAAGGGTGTGCAAAATGCCAGGAATCCAAAACAAACCTACCAAAAAAGAAAGCACCCCTACAACCATTCAATACAGCCATTGATCAAGGACCCTTCCAATACGTATCCATGGACCTCATCACCAATCTTCCCTCATCAGACAGATATGATTCCATCCTAACCATTGTAGATCAGGGATGCTCAAAAGTGGCAAAATACATCCTGTGTCACAAAACAATTGATGGAGAAGGAGTTGCCAATGAATATCTGAAACACCTCATGCCCTGGTTCAGACTTCCCAAACATATCATATCAGACAGAGACCCTCGATTTGTGTCACACTTCTCAACAACACTCTGCAAAAACTTAGGAATTCAACAAAATCTATCAACAGCCTTCCACCCCCGAACCGATGGCCAGATGGAAAGAATGAACGCATGGATAGAACAATATCTCCACCTGTGGACCAGTAACCAACCTCATAGTTGGGCCAAAATGCTCCCTATAGTGGAATATGCCCATAACTCCTGGAAACATGAGGCTACCCAGCAAACCCCACACCAACTCCTCATGGGATACACACCCCAAGTAAATATCAAATTGATTGAAGACAATGTACCTGCAGCAACAAATTGGACAAACGAGCTGATCAACACTAGAAGACAGACCCAAGAAAGACTAAATGCAATCAAAGAACAAAAAGAAGAATGGGAAATCCTGATCTTCAAAGAAGGTAACCTGGTATGGTTAGAGGCCAAGAACCTCAAAATCTCTAGGACATGGAAATTAATGCTAAAATGATATGGACCCTACGAGGTCATCAAAAAGATTAGTCCCGTAGCTTATTGCCTCTGCCTCCCCTCTACCATGAAGATTCACAATGTCTTCCACATCGACCTTCTATCTCCTTATAAGACAACGGAGGCATATGGAGAACCATACACACGCCCACCACCAGTCATTGAAGAAGAAGAAGAAGAATATGAGATCAACGCTATCCTTGATATGAGAAGATATGGAAGGAAGAAGAGACTTCAATATCTAGTCCATTGGAAAGGATATCCCAACTCCGACAACTCATGGGTCGAGCATGCTGACCTCAATGTACCCAACCTTCTAAAAGAATATTACCTCAACTCCCCCACAGGTGGACAACAAAAAGTATAAATAACCCCACCCGTTTAACACTTTTCCCCATCCCCTACACCACTGTACAATACAATGTCTGACACTTTCACTTCCACCACTACCTCTCGCTCCTCCACCCCCATGCCACAAGTAGCTATTCACAGTGCTGGACCCCCCAAATGTCAATGGATGACTAGGGCAGCCCAACATGCGGCTATGATCATCCAAGCAGCCCAACTTTGGGAACAACGTCCTTTGCAAATAATTCAAACATTTGGAAGGCGCTCCCCCTCACAAGGGGCTACACCCCCATTAAATCCCATCCAACGCCCCAACACTCCCGCTCCCATCATGATCCCACCTTGCTCAGAGAGCCCTGTCTATGCCCCCCGAACACCCACCACTCAATCCCCATCTCCTGACCCTGGTATTGCTGCCTTTGTTGCCAATCTAGTCCACGTCCTAGCCGACAACGCCACTCCCCCACAATCCCCATCTGCTCAACCTCTACCTTTATACCCTGACGTACCTGATTATACAAGTCGACCAATAACTCCCAAGCCACGACCAGGTAGTTATCCGGAGGGTGACTGGGAAGAGAACGTCACTCACAACCGTATACTTTACCCAAACTTTCAAATCCCAGACGAAGATGGATTCAACCATCCTGCCATGTTCTTCTGAGTCCATATGGATCTGCTGACCTTGTACCCTCAAGTACTACTCATGGATGGACATAATTGTCCTGTTCACACTTTCCCTCTTCGAGCCAATCCCCACCAATATCCAAAGCCACTCCTTACGACTAAAGAAGAATTCTTGTTTGCCAACAACCAACCCGTCACTCCATTGGTTGACAGAGCCTTGATCCTCGAAGATGACGTTACACTATGAGGAGAAGTGGAACGTTATCGTCAGGCTCAACAAAAAACTCAAAGTATCCTTAGTCAGATGACTACATTGAAAAGAAAGCTAGACAACACTAATTGGGAGATACACAACTCCATGAGGAAATTAGGGGCGGCTAATGCTTTGTCACATTCTGACATGGACTGAGACTTGTACGTATTTACTTATGTTTGGGTGGACTAACCTAGCCGGTGGGACAAGTAGGACCGTCCAGGCAGGTTGATGACGCCCTTGTACGATACCATGTGATTGTAGAAGCATGTGTTTCTTAGAAACACATGCTTAAGACGAAACGACATGTGTTTGTTAGAAACACATGTCAAAAGCGCAGTAGCACATGATTCTCACACGTGTATTTAAGCTCTCTAGTACGACACTGAAGCCCTAAGCTTCAGTTTAGTTCAGAATCTGATCCCCAGTCATCCTCTGCGTCTATAGTCGGAAGAGGAGGTAAATTAACTCGCAGTTAATTTGCTTTCGCAATCGACTCTACACCACAGAATCACTTGTTAGGGAACCATCTCTCGCAGCTGACGAAGGAAGTCAATCTGTTGGTTGTGTGACAAGCCTTCATACCTTCCTTCAGTTCCCTGAGTGCTTCCCTCACTAGCGTCACTGTAGTGCATTTGGAGGCAGTCGAAAACCGTCATATTCCTCCTTCTTCTTCTTCTGCTTGTACATCCCCACTCCGCCTCAACCAGGCACGTCCCAGGGCTGGCATTCCTGCTTGCCCTCTTAGTCGTCCTTGTGATCCAATTTGCTGTCTATTGGTTCACTCTAGGAGTCGTCGCATTTCTAGTTCGGTTTGGTCTGGGTATTCTCCGTTTGAGAATACAAGACTATTGAACAGTGCTCTTCACACATACGGTCCCTCAGAACCGTAACAGGTGGACATTTTTTTTTTTGAATAAATTTATAAAGCAGGCCTGGGGAATGCCCAGAAACCGTGTCAAGGCTGCATACCAAATACACTATACACTACCTAGCACCTGTAACTAATTGCATAAGACCCTTATGGGTCCATCTCTTCTTCGAGGTGTTTAGCCTCTCAGAGCGATGGCCTGTGGAGACTGTATTTGTGAATGTAGGGGTAGAGGAAGCAAACTCGCTATCTAACATGTCTGTAGAGATGGAGGCTAATGCTGACTCACAAGCAGAGGTTGGATCAGTGGGCGTCTTCCTCTTCCTACTGGTCTTACACAGTGCAGTGGGGGCAGGGGGAGCAGGGGGGTTTGATGGGCCTGGCGTGTTCGGTATAGGGGGGGCAGTGGTTCTCACCACATCCTTTCCAGTCCCAGTCCCTTGGCTAGCCCCTTTGGCAAGTGGGCATCAGTGTCACTTCACAGTCTTCCAAGATGTGAACTTGTGCCCACACCATGTGCAGACTTGAGAGGGAAGTGGCAAGGCATCAAGAGGGACATGGCCAGTTGAGAAGGACAAAGGCTGACTGTCAGCAGCAAGGGTGAGGCATTGGTGGCAAGACATAAAGAGGGACATAGCAAGGTGTTGAGAGGGATGTGGCGAGCATGAGCACCAGGTGGTAAGATGTTCAATAGTGGATGGCCTGACAACTGTCATACAATCACATGACCAATGGTGTCGTGGGTATGAGTGTAAGGCGGCCCTATATGGACGCCTAGCATCTATTAAAATCATAAAACAATTGTTGTGCATTGAAATAAATGCACGCGTGCCAGATAATCATGCAGCCGCTGCTAAATATTGGAGATCTATATTGATAAAGCTCACGTGCTGGCTCGTGGGAGTTCCGCGCCTCGCTTAACGAGCTTGAGCCAGCTGAGCTAAGCCGCGCCAAATGCCCTGGGCCCGGCTATACCACGAATCCCAGTTCGTGGGAGTTCCGCGCCTCGCTTGATGAATTTGGGTCAGCTGAGCTAATCAAAGTCGTGTCAAGAAGCTCCGGGCTCGGCATTACCACATAGCCGGGCAAAGCCCAAAAAGAAAGTAGGGCGTGTGGTTGCTACACCACATGGATCAGTCCGATTCATGCATACCCGTATCAAGGGTGCATGAAAACAATAAAGATCTCAATTCAAATATCTTATCACAAGAGTGAGCGATGAGATCGCAAGAGATCTTCGCCATTGGTGCGAGCCGCGTCAGCGGCACAGGCGGTCCGGCCCAAGTGACATCTGCGTACCGCGTCAGTTACGCGATAAGCTACGCGGCTCGGCTGCGTCGGGCGTGTAGATAACATACACTAAGCGACCAATTAAGCATCGCTGCTTAATTGTAAACGCTGCACGCTTTCCTTCAGCGTGCAACCTTTCGGAGTGAACTGAGATAAGCCATGATGAGTAAAGAACAAAAGCCTAGGGCTCTAGGCACGTGTGATAAGCGCGATCTATGAAGATCGTCGCAGATCGGAGGCTTACAAGGTAAATGAGACAAGATCTATGTACGATTAGAGTAGTTTTCAATGTATATAAGTCGTGTGTCCCCTCTGATGGAAGGGGACTTTTACTTCTATCGTAGTTTACTGCAAATAAAACCCCAGATTTGGCTGGTTTAGCTTGCAGGCAACTCTAAGGAGTTTTTAAGTCAAAAACACATCTATTTCACTATCTAAAAACAATCTACCTAAGTCTTTGAGTGCTTGCACCTGTGCGAGCACCCTAGGACGTCTTTCAATGAGTATGGTATCTTGGGCACAGCCAGAAAGTGGCACTGCACCCATACCCCTGGTACCCCTGGGACAAACACCCTGGTGTTACCCATACCCCTGCACATCCCTAGACCTGGTGGGACCCAGTCCCAGTGCAACCCAGACCTAGTGGGACCCAGATCCAGTGCAACCCAGGCCTAGTGGGACCCAGACCCAGTGCAACCCAGACCTAGTGGGACTCAGACCCAGTGCAACCCAGACCTAGTGGAACCTAGACCCAGTATAACCCAGACCTAGTAAGACCCAGACCCAGTACAAGTACTATAGTTGGTGCTCCGAGGACATGCATGTGAGTTTGGTTTGTAGGAAGTTTTGTCAAAATGGAAGAGAAGTTCGTCTTCATGAATGCAGACGTGATTGGAGATGTTGAGGAAGTTTTCTTAAGAGCACACAAGTAAAGAGGAGAGAAAGGTGGCAAAGTTCACTGGTTTACATTAGAGCAATAGAGAGCCTTTTTATACATGAGTACTACCATCCCATATGATGTAAGTAACACACGCAAGAGGTAGTAGAGCAGAGCAGTTGTATGTGAGATAGAAACAGTAGAACAAAGACCTAGATAGAAGAGCCAATCCTGAAGCCTCTAAGGCAATGCGTGTCATAAGTGCATATTGCAGACTGAGACAGTAACACAGAACCAAGAAGTGAGAAAAGAAATGTAAGGTAAAATGAGGACATGTATGCCTTCAGTCTCCATCATCAGGCATAGTTGTCAGTACTTGCGAAGAGTATGGATCCAAAAATTCATCAAAGATGCAACACAAGGTGCAACAAGTGGCCTCACACACTGTCTCAATAGATGGATGGTGAGGTGATCATAAGGGAACATTACCATAACAGGACACAAACAAAAGGGAATGCAAGGCAGACTAAATCAATCAGGAGAGACTGGGAACACAAGGCATACAGAAACAGGAGCTGTGAAGCTTTAGAGACAAAGGGAACATGAGGCAAGGTTAGTCTAGACATGATGGGATCATGTCCATGGTGGCACCACAACACAGATTGTGGCCAAGGAGGGCACTGCAATGCATCAGCAGGACAAAGGTGAGAGGTCGAGGTGGTGTGACAGATAAGGCAGGATGAAGGATCGAGGCGGGTATGCAGGTGCAGAGACAATAAGTGTTTGATCGTGGGAAGGACAGTGGTGAAGAGGTGAAAGGAAAGAATAGGGACAGCAGAGATTGTGTTGATGCAAGGCCAGCAGGGGGCTTACCCTTACAGTACCTGTATTCTCTAGAAACCTACTAGGTCTGGCCATCTGATAATGAACTGGATCTAGTGTGCACATGAGGACATTTATATAATGTTATTCAGCTCTTTTTTTTTTTTTTTTTTAAGTTAACAACAAATCCCATTTGCGTCTCCGGGTTCAGCGGGAACGCCGCTATAGCCGGGTCGAATACAAAGACAGTACCTAACTCTATGTATTATCGCGTAATGTTCTCCACCAGGCCCCTGCGAATTCGCCGTTTCTTGGCGGTGTTGAGGCGCGTCGAGTGGCGGATTGCCGAATCCTCTTGGGGGTCATCGAAAGTAGGCCATTCAGACGGCAAGGTCCCTGAGTGGCTACCCTCCATTAGAGCAGCTTCTCGGGCGTTGGACGGCACTCTGGCCCGCTTCTTCTGTCCTTGCAGGAAAGCGGTGGCCTGGGGTACGAGAGGGGGTTTCGAGGGTGCAATTGGAGGCTGGGAGGCTGGCATGTCCAGTTTGGGGGGATCAGCTTTACCCTTTCCCTTCCTATCTCCACTCGTCTTGCTCGCCTCACTGGATAGAGGGCATCGGTGTCACTTCTCGGCTTTGCGCAACGCGAACTTGCATCCGCAGGTCGGGCATTGCCGGTGTGTTCGGCCTTGGGTGGCCTCCTCGGCCTCCTTCCGGCGGTCACGCCTCGATGCGCAGTTCCTCTTCCGTGCAAGTCACTTCCTCTCCTTCAGGGCTTGCAACGCAAGTCGCTGGCCCCTAGTTAGATTGAAGAAAGCCCGTGGGCTTTCCTGGTTCAGAAGCTCTAATAAAAACACGAACATCACCCTTTTCACCTTGTTGATGGGGCGAGGTACCAGTGCGACAGCGCACTTGACCAGGTGGGTGTGGAATTGGGGAGTAAACTCGACCCACGTAATATTTCCGTCTTCGGCTTTTTGGGCCAAAAGGGCCTGGGCCCTGAGGTGGTCCTGGGAAAGGAACCAGCGGCGGCAGAAGATGTTGAGGATGTCAAACACAGAAAGATCCGTGCCCTCAGTAATAGCCTTCTTTTTTGCAGGCATAACCCCTTTGGGAACAAAGGGGAAAGGGGTGCTACGCCCTGGGATAGGGGCGACCCCCTCCGCAATGGGATGCAGGGTTTGGAAGGAGGTGACCGGGTGTCGGCGTCCATCGTTGTCCTCATATACTGAAGACGACGTCGTGGTCACTGGATGGGAGTCCCCTTGAAAAACCGACGAAACCGGAAAATTTGGGGGAATTGGGAGACCAGGCTCGACCTCAGGCCCGGGGGGCAGAGGTGGTTGGGCCATGGGTGGAATGGGAGCATCAAGATCCATGCCTTCAAACATCGCAGCTACAGAGAACGATGGGAAGGGTATCCCACCATCTTCTGAGTGAGAGGGAGAAGGGGATGGGGGGGAAAGAGCGTCGAAACGGTTGGCCATCAAAAAACGATGATGGTGGTAAGAGTCCAAGAAGGGATGATGTTATTCAGCTCCATCCTATCAAATGTTTTTCTTTATTTTATCTAGCACTAGCACTTGTATTTATTTAGCTATAGTAAATGATCATATCTATATAAATGAGGCTCTGTGTATAAAACCCTGATCTGTAGAATGGTAGGTAAAAT
>QFDX01001545.1:0-16592 GCA_003315875.1 Lactifluus piperatus
TTCAGGAGAATCAGAAGCTGGGGAAGGGGAAGGGGAATAGGAAGAAGAAGGGGTAACGGCCAGGGGAAGGGGTGGAGGGTGGCGCTCCGCGATGGTTCCCACGACATTTCTGGTCGAGTGCAGTTTCTTCTGCTTCTGGATCAAAGTCGTGGACTCGGACATCCTGCGCAACAATGTGATGTCGCTCTGTGAGGACGCATAGGATGCATCACTTGTTAACCGCATGTGTCGGGCATTGCTGCTGTATTGCTCCTGGTACGTATGATTGGGAACCTGGAGACAGAGAATACTCCGTGCGCCCGAGCTGAGCTTCCGCCAGCGAGACTTATTTGCCCCAGTGGTCTGCGATGGCACCTTGGAGACACCACGGTGAGCACCGAGAGACTGTTTCCTGCCCCGGTCCCGGAACGAAGGAACTCCCCAAAGAATAAAGACAGGCATGGTTTACTCGGGCAACGGGTGGTTGGGGGGGGGGAGGGGGAACCTGGGAGAAAGCAATGGAGAATGAAGTGGGGTTAAAAACCGATTCCACTCTAAAGTTCTTGATGACCGTGACCGAGTCAGAGACCCAGTTATACGGTGCTAGTCGGAGGCACAGCAAAGCAAAGGGACAGATGCTGCGCCCGTAGATAGGAACTTTAGCCTCATCCTTGACAGGTATTAATACAGCCTCATATGTGCGCGTACGCCACCGCTCTCTACTTGGTTCCTATGGCAGTTCCGAAGGTGAGAGTAGAGTGCCGCGTGCGACGTACTGTAGGGCTGGGCTGGGCATCACAATGTACATCATCGCTGATGAGCGCCCAACGTCGGGAGATTATTTGCCAAGTAGTGGTATGGAGCTAGCTCCAGGAAAATGAAAATATGCTTTGTTCGCGTTTCGAGATCATGAAGAAAGTCTCCGTGTCATGATTAGAGCCCGTTACCGTGTAACAACACCGCAATGAAGCGAGGTCAGGAAGGTACAAGACTCGTTGGAAAGACGACGAAGGATATGGCAGCATCGGGACGCCCGGGGATGATGTCAAAGGACAAATTGCATCACCGCCTTTGGTACAAAGTAGGTCTGATTGCACCCAAAAATGTAAAATATTGATTGACACTCAAAATACCGATATCTACTGATGTCGTTGCTACGTTCACACACCCACATCCACACCGCATCAAGATCAATGCAATGGGCCCTGACAGGGCTGGCAGGCTGGCACACCCGAGCCAATGAGTGCACGCATGCATACTCTAGTATAAACGATAAAAAAAGATGGTTCAATCCGGGATCGAACCGGAGACCTTCTGTGTGTAAGACAGAAATCATAACCACTAGACCATTGAACCGTAGTTAGTGTTCGCTTTTTGTGAATACACTACTCTAAAGGTACCAGTAAAAGTCGCCTGACTTGTCGCCCATCGTCATTCATTCTTGTCATCGCCGTCCCGTGTAACGAAAGCGACGGAAAAGAACAGCGGCTGAACATGCCTCTGCTCTCAGCTTCGCTCGATCCTTGGTTCCCTACGATATGCGCATTGCTCATCCCCACAGCTGTGCGCCTTCGCTCTACGTTCCGAAATAACAACGCACGCACACCTCCAGCTCCCCCACTCCGCACGCCCATCTCTGCCCTCCTCGCACTCTACACCCTCTACATTTTGTACAACATCGTGCTCGCGCGACCTCACAACCTCTTCACAGCATTACACCTCCCACTGAACGCCCCGCAATCGACGATCCAAGCCGCGCTGCTAGAATTGAGTAATAATGGTAGCAATTCGTCCACAAACGCAGGCAAACCGGTCCTCCCACCCGCGCTCGAAAAATTACTTGCACGTCTAGCGTCCTCGGAAGCGCGTACCATGCTCGTCCGGTGCGTGCCGCAACGCCTCCTCCCCCCTCCTATCACCTTCCGAACCGCTATTCTCCCTCATTTTGCAGATTCGGCCAATGGACCGTCCAGACCTGCTCGCACTGCACGGTGCAAGCCGACTACGCGCTACACTCCCTTCCGCCCGCTTTACTTTCCTATACCCTCGCAGCAGCTATGCTAGGTATAGTGACGGTGCGCGGGAGCGCTTGCGAGGCGCGCCGCGGTATCGGGATTATGTTGTTGGTCTTTGCGGCGCTTGGCGAAGCCTATTGGGCCTACACGGTCCCGATCTCCATCCCATCACGACACAAACAAAGTGATAATGATAACATCATGGTACGTAATAAATTTTATCTCCTTGTTCCTCTTCCTCACTCTCCCACCTAACCACAAAAACCCCCTCAACAACGACGATCACCCTCCTCCCCCGTAAAAAAAAATGGAAATCAACAGTGGCACGACACACTTTGGTCCCTCCGTCACGCTTTATTCCTCGCCCTCCCCTTAACGCTCCACATTATCCCGTCACAACAACAACAACAGCAACCCGCCCTACGCAACACGCTAGCGTCCCTAAGCACGCGCGCAGACACGCTCCTCGCCCGCGTACACCTCGCACGTCTAAGCGCAGCTAGCATCCAACGCGTCCCAGAGCTGCACGAGCGCGCCTCGGCATTTTGGGCACGGGAGAGGTGCGTGGGCTCAGCGGTGCGTCGCGACGCGGACGTGCGTGCCGCAGCGGAGCGTGCAGGGCTTGATATTTCACCGCCGCTGTTGCTGTCGCCACCGGCTGGCGAGGCGAAGGCGCAGATTGGATCGCGAGACTATGTAGAGACGCAGATGCATAGGCGGCGAACGGGCGCCGAGAGTGGTAGCGCCGGCGGGCTGGGTCAGGGTCGTAGTGCTACTGCTGCTGCTGGTACTGGTACTGGTAGCGGTGATGGTGAAGGCGCGTTGCACAAGTTTGCACGTGGGACGGTGAAGGCGCTCAAAGCGACGGGAATGCGTCCACCCGTCTCTGATTAGATATCACGAAACGACACTGCATTCAGTTCTAGAGATGATAAACAATTATTGTAATTCATGACGGGCTCGTGAAGGAGGAGGGAGGAGAGGGAAAACAAAATGCTAACAAAGTCCGGTGGTGGCATAATAAAGAAAACAAAACACGACGACATATCGAAATTAAAGAATATGGAAAAAAGCTTGAGAACTTGACTCTGTCGTGGCAAAGAGGGGGATGATGGGGGGCTAACGGAAAGGTTATGGAATCCTGTACCTATTGCTTTAACCAAGGCTGTACGATGCCGGTGCGGAAGCAGAACCATCCTGCTCTCCTCCCGCATCGCTCTCGTTCTCATACTTGATCTCTTCCTCGAGCACTTTCCTCCCTGCTTGCGTGAGCGTCGGTACGCCACTCTGAATATCCTTCTCAAAGTACTTCGACACAAACCTGTCCACCACGATAATCGTCATCCCATACATTGCAGACAAGGGAGGGGGAAACGCACTCTATACCACGCCGCTTCCGCTCAGCCGCCTCGTCCCGCTGACGCTGTTCGATGACATGCTTCGCACGAGTCGCATCGCCAAACTCCTTGCGTAGCAGCCGGCTCGTCACGCTGTCCCACAACCGCCGACTCTCGCTCGGGTGCTGCTTCGATATCGGTCGGACCGTCTTGGGCACTACGTGCAACGGCGTAAGGTCGATCAGCGTCGTCCACTCCGTGCTGGCCGCTTTTCCCTTCACGGCGGACGAAGCGGGGCACCAGCGTATCACGTTGCGCCAACAACCCTCAAAGTACGCCTCGGCGCGCTCAGGTGGTACGTGCTTCACTTTGGTCCACTCTTCGTGTTCATGTGAAGTCGGGTCATACCGATGCACGACGCCCTCAACGGCAAAGTGTGGCTTGCCGAGCCAGCTCTGGCCATAGATGCGATCATTTAGTTAGATCAGTCACATTCGGAGATAATAAGCGCATACCTCTTCTTTATACTCGACAATGGCACGTAGCATCTCGCCTTTGCCGACGCCAGGCCCGCCCGTGCACGTTACGATCGTGCTCTCTTGCACAGTGGCGTAAAAGCTGCCCCGTAACAGACCATTGACATGCGCAACGGGGTGAGTAATCTGATAGCGTTCCCCCGCACCAGGCCCGCCATCGAGCGTGACAAACAAACCCTTGTTCATCGCACCAGAAGAGATCCGTAAGCTAGCCGACGGGAGAACCCGCACGGAGATCTGATCGATACCCGAGAGTGTCATATGCCGCGCGGGACATGTCGCAATGTAGGCGCTGATAGGTGGGTGGTGCGAGATCTGCTCTGTCAAATATGCAACGCGGAGGGTGCCAGCAGCCGTGGACATGGACGTTGGCGGGGAAGATATCGAGGCGGACGCGGAAGCAGAGCCGGACTCCCCCGTGCGTGTCGAGGCGAGAGAGAGGTCCGACAGCTGCGCTGTGACGTTCGACTCAACGAGGGTCGATGTGGGCCTATCTATGGTGGGCGAGGACCAGCCCTTCATAGATAGCAGACTTCCGAATGTACCCGAACGCCCTGATTTCGAAGAGCCCTTGGGAGGTTTGAGACCCCCGGATTCGGTATGGGTAAGTTGGGACCTTGAAAGATGATCGACATGGTTGGTGATGATGGGAGTGCGGTCATCAAGGTCGTAGGAGACTGGGGTAATATCCCAATGCATACGGAAAACCTCGCCAAGGACAGAGTTGTAGGCCTTGCAAGGTTTGCCGCGCTGTGGCCACCGGAAGCTGTCCAAAAAGAATACTCAAAGGAATAAAAAGGGACATACAATGTGTCGGATGTCCTTTGAAAAAGTAAAACGTAGCACCGCAAGCATGCGTTCAAGTGGATCCTCATGATCATTAATCCTGTGTTATGCTGTATTCAACGAACTGCGGAGCCCAGGAAAAGGGAAGGGTTACGTGGCGAATAGGTCGGGTCTGTCTAGATAATGCCAATACTCGAGGTTTGGTATTGGTTCGAGTAATGATGCTGGTAATGAGAGACGCCTGGCGAGAAAGTGAGGTGGTTAAAGATGATGGCGCTGTGTAGGCGGCAAATGAAGACTGTTAGGCGCACATTGCAGCGAGATCTTTGACGCCAAAAGACCGTTTGACGAGTTGTACTATCATTCTAAGCCTACCGCCCTCTCCTGTATCGTCTGGGACGTCGATAGCTGCGGCCTGCGCATCTGCATCTTCTGGAGAGAGTTTAGGGGAGCCATTGGCATTAAGGGAGGTAGCAAGGAGGGAATCCTCCTCTAATTTATGAAAGTCCGTATCCATTGTAGACAGTAGACAGACTCAATGCCGAGAATAAGTCAAAGAAAGGAAAGATAAGAGAGTAAAGGCAAAGGCAAAACTCGGACTTGAACGTGCTTTTGCTCCGACATGTAATCTCTTTCCTTTTTAGGTACTAACTAAAAATACTACGACTACGAGAATAACTTGTTCACAGACGTATTGCCCTCTTGATTCTTCTTCAATACCTGTCCAAGCAATTCAAGTCAGCTTACACTTGATGTCTATGTCCGCAGAAACAAACCTTCGCGACAGCAAACTCAAAATCTTCTTGCGTAACATGCTGTCTTCGTTCACGTAGCGCGTACATCCCTATCAGGTGAGTAGACCGGCGCCGTTAGTATAACCACCGAGTGATAAGCATCTCACAAACCAGCTTCAGTACAGATACCACGGACTTCCGCACCCGAACACTGACCCATCTTCTCTGCAAGTGCTCGTAGGTTGATGCCACGCTGAAGGGACATCTGCCAAAAATGGTGTCGCGTCAGTAACCTAAATAGATCCAGACTCCAGGTACAAGGGTTACGCAAACCTTGCGGGAGTGGATCCGAAGAATGGCCACACGCGCCTCGGGTCCTGGCGGTGGGAACTCGATCTTTCGGTCGATTCTTCCTGGGCGCAGCAATGCCGAGTCGAGGATATCTGTGGGGTGGCGGGGGTGTTTGAGCGGAGGCTGAGCAACCGGGGTTCAAAAGTAAAATCACGCGCCCCCTCTCCTTTCCCGATAGCTTCCTCAAGGGAAAGATACCAAGTGGGGGGAGGGGGGCACGTTTGCAAATTCAGCGCACGAACCTATACGGTTGGTCGCCATGATGACCTTGATGTTCTTCGTCGATTCAAATCCATCGAGTTGATTGAGCAACTCGAGCATAGTACGCTGCACCTCCGAATCGCCCCCACCGGATCCGCTCTCACCGCGGGAACTCCCAATAGAGTCGATCTCATCCATGAAGATGATACTTGGGGCATGCTCCCGCGCCATAACAAACAGCTCGCGTACCATCCGCGAGCCCTCCCCAATATATTTTTGCACGAGTTCGGATCCAGACACGCGAATGAACTTGCAGTCAGTGTGGTGGGCCACCGCCCGCGCGAGCAGCGTCTTTCCCGTTCCCGGTGGGCCGTACAACAGGACCCCTTTTGGTTGCGCGATGCCGAGTGCTTCGAACAGCTCTGGGTGCTTGACGGGAAGTTCGATCACCTCCTTGATTTCTTTAATCTGCTTGTCAAGGCCGCCGACCATCTCGTACGTGCTGTCCGGCACTTTCTCCACCATCATGAGCGAGACGAGTGGGTCCACCTTGTTGGGTAAGATCTTATGGAGCGTGTAAGAATCGGAGCGAAGGGCCACGCGCAGAGTCGGCTTTATCGTTGTGATGTCGATGTCCGCAGCAATATCAACGACTGCACAAGAGTGATGTGTCATGCACGTCTGAATGAGGTTTAAAAGATTGCACAGAACGACGACGGACGCACTGTACTTGCCCTCTGGCTGCACCTTGACCAACACTTTATTCTTCCCCATTACCTTTGCAACCTCACCGACGTAGCTTCCTGGTTCATGAAGTAGTTGTAACTCCTCTCTCAATAGACGCACTAAAGTAAAAACCACGACATAAACCGAACGGTACAAACGCAGGAGAGAGACAGCAAGCACTGACCACGCGCGTTCAAGGCATTTCGCTGTGCTTCTAAGCGGCGAAGATTCTGCGTCTTCTGGTTAATAAGAAGTTCTGCGGCCTCTATTTTTGCCTGGTAATAAGACTTGATGCCGCCTGCAGGCGTCGGTGGTTGTACAGCGACAGGCATGATGATGATGCTGAAATCAGAAATGGACGCGTATGCAATGTTAACCCCGTGACGCGTCTAGATCTCACTGTCACGCTGTCACGTCACAAGAGGAGGTGGCGTTCTACGGTTAACACATGGGTCCCTCCTCCACCCTTCCTCCGCTTTCACCTGGGTGTAACCGTCACATGCTGAATATGTGCGACAAAAGCCACCGCCTTCCATGTTTGACGCGAGGGTCCGGACCGCCCATTTCAACTTTATCCTGGTGCGACGCCGGGGGTGAGGTGAGGGGTCGCAATAAATATCACGATAAGCATCGATGCGATACGCCCGTGCAATCGCGATCTTGTTGAAAAGTGAGTGTAGTGGCGCTGCTATCTACCTGTTCCTTTATTTTTCCGTATCTCATTAATTTTCAAATTAAAAAGTGATAATAATAGTATTTTTTTTTTTGGGTTTTGTCTTTTTGGCTAGGTTTGCTTTGCTCTGCTCTGGGTTCTCTTTAAACTTCAACCGATTCCGAGCTCTAAGTCCCTGGGCTCATACACTCTAATTTATCACGAGACCCTCCATACCCTTCTGATGGGGAGGGGGGGAGAGGGGCCGGGCTGGCACATTTAATTGCCCGGCACAGGCGTGAGTGTGGAGTGCACCTTCGCGATAAAGGCCCATCTCTCTAAATATACTTCCGGCCTTCCGTTTACACAATGCGAATTAGCCAAGAGAAGGACAAATCGGAGGAGTCCCCCCCTTTCGCTTATGGGGTATCCGCGGCA
This sequence comes from Lactifluus piperatus, assembly GCA_003315875.1. NCBI lineage: Eukaryota > Fungi > Basidiomycota > Agaricomycetes > Russulales > Russulaceae > Lactifluus > Lactifluus piperatus. The sequence continues at coordinate 7,756 of QFDX01001545.1, forward strand.
TCTTCTGCTTCCAACGCTCACATCGATCAGCACCCCTCCCTTTCGGATTTTGGGGTGCTCGCTACGGAACAGTCTACCGAGAAGGGTGAGAAATGCTCCAAAACCTCCGCCCGCGAGTAGCCGGAATGTTGCTGATTACCTGCCTCGAGGCGTCGAGTAGCTATCTCTGTGAGAGAGCGCCAGCGTAAGGACGAAGCAGTCATAATTACATTCATGCATGGATAAGGGCACAAAGTACCATATTAACGAACATATCCTACGTGTCCAGAGATACGAAATATTACAGTTGAAAGAAACATAGCTGCTTAAGATTGCTAGTACACTCGATCGCGTGTATGCCAGTGGCAAGTGCTTCCAGCTTCCGATTGGTTTTTACGAGGCGAGGTATTCATGGTCCCCATTGCCTTGTCACATACCATACTTGCGTTTAACCGCTGCCCATCCCGGCGCAGCTGCACGCACCACTTCCACAAAACGATCCATGTCGTGTTCGGGGACACGATTAATGTCGATGTTATTCCAGTATCGGCACAAGATAAACACAATATCTTGCGCATCACATTCTGAGCCTCGACTAGTAGTAGACGGTATCAAAGGGGTGTGGGGCGTAGGGTATAGATATAGTACGTACATCATCCACGCATTCAGTTTAGCCCGCACGAATTCAGAAGTGGTCAGGAAAGGTATTCGACTGACGGCTGCCACCGTGAGCGCATCAAGACGCCGCGGCCCGGTCTCCCCTGCGGCTAGAATTTCAATCTGAACAAGCGCGATTGACAATTAGTGCGACACCCGTGTTGCGCCGTATAGAAATGGGTGTACCTCTATCGCCGGGATGCAGCGGTGATACTTCACATGCAATCTATGAAGGAACCAGGTCAGCCAGATCGGAGCGCGATGGAACCGGATTAGAGTAAATACCGATTACTCCAGGGAGAGGGTATGATGGACAGGTCCACACTCCCGGTCAGGGCCTGCCTGACGCGACGGAACGGATGTACGGTCCCGCCTTCGACTATGCAAAAAATTTCCTGAACGGCGAAAGGTCTGATCAGTGTCTATAGGACACAGGAATAGAATGGGGCGTCCTACGTCGGCTTGTGGGTTATTTGACAGTACGGAAACAAAGACACTCCCATAGAATGCGTGGGGAACGCTGTGTGCTCGAAGTGCACAAGAGAGGGAGCTAGCCGCTTCCAAGAGTCGACGGGTTTCAGGCATTGAGGGGAAAGAGGTAGGCAGATTGTCAATTGCTAGTTCATAATATGGATATGGGCAGAGGTGTGAAAGCGCCAACTCTATGGGGAAGCAGACAAGGGGAGCGTGAATTATGGTGCTGTCTGCGTAGCGTGGAAAAAAAAAATACCAGCAAGACAAACGGAGGTTCTTTGTCGAGCGCCGGAAGGGACTGTCCCGGAAGGTGGGGTTTGTACACGTATGAATTGGGACGCCTCATATGTACAAGAGACCCCGGCAAGGAGTCACATGTTGAAAAATGCGTAAGTTGAAAGGTTAATTTCGCGCAGTCGTGGTGGACATGTCCCTGGAGTTGATCAGCATGGGACCCGTTCAAAATTGCGTATTTCCCCGCTGGGTATGAGATCGCGTATCAGCAAGCGAATAGGAAACGGGCTACCTAAAGCCTCTAAGAAGTTGAAAATTGAAGAGCCTAGTGACCTGAGTCTGATCCGGAATCTGTAATCGGAGCAAAGAATGAAGTTACAATAGTAAGCGAGTGTAGCAGAAAAGCGGAGGAGGGGGAGGTCACATGATGAGAATAAGCCAGGTCGGTCCTTGCCTTGCCTCGACCTCAAGGCTCATGGTCATACCGGACTTGTCACCTCAGACACGTCCCGTAATACTGCACATGAGACTTTGCATATCCAATGGGCTGTCATTCATCAAGCGCACGTACGGCACCACTGGTCATGCCTTCAAGTTCCGATCATCCTCCTCGACATACGCAAATCCACCATGGCGTCATGCGTCCCACCACCTTCAGCCACCATTTCACATCCGCTCATCCAATGGCAATCTCAACGTTCGTCCCTTCTCGTGGTCTACAAAGTTTAATCTTCGTCCCTCTCGTCCCTTGAACGACTCAGACCCACACGAGGAAGCGGCCAAGTCTGCCGTATTGGAAGCGATTAAAGGCCGCCAACAGACGGACCTCATGTTGCGCTGTGAGTCAATATCGTTGTCGCATCGCCTCTTCGCAAGTCAGCTCAGTTTTGTTCCCACGTAGGCACTGTCCTTGATGCAGATGGTACGCGAAACGCCATTCGATCATACACCCATCCATCATCATTATCATCCTTCATCCTCGAGCGTACCAATCATGCGTGGCTTTATGGGCTCGCATTGGATGGTACATTTGTATATGAATGACAACGTGTCTCGAGTTTTTTTACGCGTTTTTTGAGAACACGCCCCGTCCTTCCAGACCGGCGGGAACGTTTGATGCACATCCACGCCGTTCTTCCGCTTCGATCGTGTCATCGTCGCTTACTTGCCTCGCCTTTGCTAGGGAACGTGAAAACCATCTCGGGTCAGTTCAAAAGGTCGGACTTGTGTACCGAGCATCGTCTAAACGTAAGGATGCCTTTGTATAATCCATGCGTCAGCACAGGTGACCTTGGGCGTCTCGACAGCCACGAGATCTTCGCAAGATTGATTCTAGGATCCCGAACCTCGTTCCCACCATCCTTCCACGGCGCGAAGCCATCCTTGTACACTTTCTCTTTTTCGCTCTATGATTCTCTCACCAACTGATCATCTATCGATCGTCCCTCCAGGTGAACATGCTCCACATCCGGGCGCTCGTCAAAGCAGATGCCGTGGTTTTGTTCGACACTTACGGATCCTCTGACTCTAGGCTGCATTCCGTGTTCCTGTACCATCTAGAAGTGCGTTCACATGTTCTCCGGCAATGGGCTTGCATTACTAAAGCGTTTCCTTTTCAGCATAACCTCAAGACGAGAAGTTATGGCCTGCCGTACGAGTTTCGGTAGGTTGTCTGTCACGAGGGCCTTCTGACTTTTTGCCAAGCCGTTGATCTCGGCTTTACAGCGCCTTGGAGTCCATATTCATCTCCGTTGTGAGCGCCTTGGAAGCCGAGATGGTGTTCATTCGCAATCTTGTTGGCGGGCTACTCGCAGAGCTAGAAGACGACATTAATCATGACAAATTCAAACGTCTCTTGCACTATTCTCGACGGCTGACAAGCTTCCAGAATCGTGTAAGGCTGGTGCGCGCGCGACTTGTTTGCCACCTCAAAACGCCTCTAATTGCCCTTGATTTGGTTGGAACAGGTCCAATCGGCTTTTGAAGAAGTTTTGGAGCAAGGTGAGTTGATTGTGCTGCCCCTCTCGGGGCTAGTCACGCTAAAATTTACCAACCTTGATTAGATGAGGATCTGGCCGCGATGTATTTGACCGACAGGAGAAACGACGTCCATCGCCAACTCAGCGATCACGAAGAGCTCGAACTCCTTTTAGAAACATTCTCGAAACAAGTCGAGGAGATAGTGAACGAAGCAGAGAACATCCATGTATGTGGTACCCTTTTGCCTTTAACAGTGGACCATCGCTCATGCACGTGCCGCACAAAAGGGCAACGTTCAATCGACGCAAGAGATAGTTGAGCTTATTCTAGACTCGAATAGGAACGCATTGCTGGCACTCGATTTGAAGGTGACCCAAAAACTGTGACAAGACCTATTCTTTTTCTAAACGCCACCGGACTTTGTAGGTGTCTATCGGCACGATGGGAATAGGGACGGGGGCTCTGATCGCAGGGTTGTTTGGAATGAATGTGAGCACCGTTCTCTGCTCTCCCCTTTTGTAGTTCGTGCATCTTCTCATGGGTCCGACTTGCAGCTTACGAGCCGTTTGGAAGCGCATCCATTCGCGTTCGTGGGGATGTCTGTCGTGTCCGGCTTTGTCGCACTTTTAGTCGCATGGGGGGGTCTTCGAAGGTTTGCATCTTGATGACAGTCCACTTGTTCTTCTGACCCGAGCATTTTCCAGACTGGCGAAGATACAAAAAGTAGGGCTTTCGGCGTCTAGCGGAAGGAGAGTGGGCGGGCTCCCACTTTCGTTGCGTCAACGACATCCCGAAAGCCGACCATGAGATTTCCCTTCAAGTCTAGCTCATTGCTAATTTTAGATATCATCGCATCATCTGTATGACCAACTCATATTTTATAGATCGCCGAAACACTGCACTGCTACTATATTTTCTTTTACGTGACGGTAGAACGCATATGGAATTTGCTAGACCTCTCTGGGTTGGTGCGCAAGGCTTTATGGGTGCCAAAAATCTAAAGATGACTTGGCACTTACTCTGTACCTGCACACAACACATTACCCCACAGCGCTTCTTTGACCGATCCCTCCAATTGGTATACATACAGTCACGCGGAAGCGGATCGAGTGGTCCGATTCTAAAATTGTGGAGCCGCGGCCGTCGTGGTTAGGGATGCGCTTCGTAGGCTGGGATGTAGAGCACCGTTCCCTGGAAAGCTGTTGCCTAGTACTGTATATGTTGAGATCTTTGAGAGTTGGCTGTTTGCGCAAGAAGTGGGGCGGGCCGGGGAAGGGGATGATCAACGGTCGGTCGGAGTGATCATGAGGTATGCTCCCGCCGGCAATTCGGGAACGCGTGTTTGTCCTCCTTTATGTTTTTCTATTTATTCTACCACCTTTGAGTTTTAGGGAAGAAGGGGTGCGTCGGGACGTGCCCAGTGTGAAGAGCGGGACTCCAAAATTTAAAACGAACATATGTAAGGAGGGGAAGGGAGGAGCGGAGAAAAGGAAAGTCCCCCTTCCCCGCTCACCCCCCTAGTTTCAAGTTCAAAGTTCGCAAGGGTAATCGTTACAGCGACGCGAGGCCAGGGCGTGTTTTTTGTTCGTTCTATGGTTGATCGAGGTGACCGTTCGGTTGGCAGTTCAGTAGCTCACCCCCACACCCACTAGCTCACCCCAGTCGTCAGAAAACAGAAGAAGGGTCGATGGTCGAGAAGTCATCGTTATGTGTTTGCCACGAAGGATCGGCGGTATGTAGACGGATGGAGATATGGTGATGATCGAAATCCGAAATTCCTTACCGCCGCTCCCGTCACAATTTCTCGTCGTTGGGGGTGGGAAACAAAAGAAAAAGCATGTTCGTGCCTGTGCCGTACAGGAATCATTTCGGCCGGGAGAAGGATCAACCAAATTAGGGCCAATGTGGCTTAGTGAGCAGTCCCGAGGGTTCCCCCTTGCTCATTTTTGCTTTGCTTCATGGGGTGGGGCGTAACCTTGCCCAAAGTCGGCTAGGGGGTGGATTCTCTTCGATTCCCCCATCATCACTACCGACCCCTCTTTGGTGGTGCTCTCACCCTCCTCTCCCTCCTCCTCATTACCCTCCCACTCTTTTTTTATTTCATTCCACCATTCGAAAAGACGGAACCGTCTCGTGCTAAATCAGGTCCGCTGGAGGTTCGAATCCCTTTTTTTTTTCCTTCTCTTTTACCTTATCGATATCTCACAAAAATCGTATCTCCAGAACGGGTATTGGGAATAGTCGAGACTTATCCGTACTGCTTTTTGGTTAGTATTTCCTCCTCTCTGAAGCCTCGACTGTTGGTCAGGCTCCGGGCAAGAGGGCGTTTCAACGTGCTTGGTTAATTGTACTGATGCGTATCCATCTTGGGCTCTCTTTTTCCCATGCAGAAGTTTGTTAAGTCGCCTCCATCTTCACCGGACTGCTTCTTCCACCATCATGGCGAGCCTCACCCCCCCTACCTCATCGGTGGCTGCTGCTCCTCCCAACCCTCCCTCGACCTTCGCCTTTCAAGCAGTGGGCGAAATGTATACGTGTGGAATGACTACCATTCACTGGGGATATGTGGGGCCCGCGTCACCACTGTCTCTCAATATCTCGAACATCAACATCGCTCAACAGGCCCCGTTGCCAACGAGCTCCGCCGCGGCTGCCACGGCCTCGTCGGCTGCTCCAATATTATCTCTAAGGGAAGCCCACCATGCCAAACGACAAGATAATGGGGGGTATGGCGGCACATATTTTCCACCAGTCGATATTCTCCTTGCCTCTAATCTGGATCCTTCTTCAGCCACTTGGACGTGGGACGCAGTCAATGTACCACAAGGCTGGTATCAACTGTCTGCTAATGTTCAGAATGTCATTCAGTCCACCTCGGCTTCGTTCTTCGTACAGAACGGCACAATCACAAACTGTATCCCTCAATACGCCGTCAGCCCCACCCATTCCACCGCCATCCCTCTTTCCCCCAGCTCTTCCCCGACGTCGGCTAGTCCTGTAACATCAGGCCATTCTCACACGGGTGCTATCGTAGGGGGAGTAATCGGTGGGATCGCCTTTTTCGCTGCTGCACTCTCTCTCTTGCTGTTTTGCTTCTTCCGCCGTCGTGAGCGGTCACGCTACCCTCGAGGCGACGATTTTCGCAACGACCACCGGTGGTCCGCGCTGGGAATCGGGAAATCGCGTCACACTAGCTACGCGAGGTCTTCACTGCAAAAGGCTCATGCTGATTTACCCATTCTTGAGGCCGATCAGGTGGTCAAAGTATCAGACGATGAACTTAGTACTGTTGGGCATGAAAAGGCCATCACTGATGGGTATCCCTTACCTCCACACTATGTGCATCGCTCCAATTCGAACCGCGCGTCTGCCCAGACAACTGGTAGTACTGGTCGCGGGGACCCACTAGCACGTCGCGGATCATACACCGCCGGTACAGTGGAGGTGATTCCGCTGGAGCGTGCGAACACTACTGGTGGCGGTTCTCGCCGCAAGCCTGTACCACGCTATGAGGATGCAGATGAGACAGGAGTGAAGGGCAATGGCACTTCTTCATCGCGCACGACGCTGGAATCTGTCAATGCTAACGCTATCGGTTATGACACCACGGGTGATGCCCACGTGCTGCAACACCAGTCAAGCTTTGGGGCCATGCGTCCGATGCATGTGGTGATGCCAGACCCCCCGCCCCCTACCCGCCATTAGATATGGCTGCACTACCGTACGTGCTATCCTTTCCTGTCTACGTCTTACACGGCGCTGAAGCGTAATTCGGCGGCGTATTTAGGCAGTCTGCAGGTCGGGCTGAGGTCAAACCCCCTTCCCTCAAAGCCCTCGCTTTTTTTGTTTGGCTTTACTCAGGTCTATTGTATCACCGCCTTGAACTTATCTTTACTCGTCGTATGCTTGACATGGTGTTACTTTTCGAAAGAGAACAAACTGACACTTATACTTGGGTTCTGATGCTGTATCTGTTATTGCTTCATTTTTTACCCTTTCACTTTCTTATCGCTTATGCACTTAATACTCATCTTTAGCACTCAGCAGTCGCTATCATGCTCGCAATTTCGTGAGATATGATATATGATATTTCCGCTTACCCGAAGATATTACAATCAGAGTCATTTGCTATGGGTCGTCTTGATCTGCGCTAACGTACAGGGGATAGTCTACGGATCCGCCACTAACCCATGGATTGCGTGAGTAACCGGCTCGGAGTTGACACGGATCAGTTTCACGGCTCCCGTTTCAGTTGGCTGCGCGGCTCCATCATATGACATTTCGATGGGCCGATGGGTGAAATTTGCCCCAGCATCAGAAAGTCTTTCAAGTGACAACGTCATCAGAAAACACGCCCAAGACGTGAGGCGTGAGGCCCAGTAAAAAGTCGGAACGATGTCAGGGAATGTGACCGAATGTCACTCGCTATTCGGAGTTATTCTGTGACATTAAATGTAATTCACATCCCGGGAAAATTAGGGAATCTCAGTGAATGTTATTGAATGTAAACGCTTTATTAATACTATTCGATGACATTCATTCATATCCGTTTGGTTACTCCTTATCTACTGGTGCAAAAGCGTCCTTGCCATTGCTCCTCACCCCACTCCCACACCTGAGATCCATTGTAAACGCGTCTTGTGTGCATACTTGAGTGCAATCGAATAACGAGTGTCTTGATGCATTAAGCGTGTTGGGTGTGATGTATGTGAAGTCCCCATCGTCTTGGCCTCGGTCCTGTGGCAGGGGAGGTTGATCACGTTGTCGCGTTCTTAGTTCCCTTCCGAGTTTTCTTACGTTCGGAAACCTAGAACAGTAATCAGACAGGTCCCACCAAAATAAAACCAATGACTCACAAGCTCGTGATGCTGGTCTACATAGGGCTAGTGAACGGTATTAATGCTAATGAAGTCAACAAAAATGAGAACATACCGTTTCCCGTTTTCACCTTTGGCGCCTCCCCACCTGCTTGTAAGCGCACCAGCCGCCAGTAGTGAGAAGCTGGTGACAAGCATATACCAAAGATAGGCTGATCGCCTCCTCGCATGGCTCGCATGATACAGTCGATTGTTGTTTGTACCATGGTTGGGCCATTGGAGAGAAAGAGAGCGTTGTACGGCTCCTCTGAGGACGCAGTGAAGTCATAGTCCCACCGTGATGGCACAACCTTGACCTCGATTCCACGCGAAGTGACCGCGAGCACGCAGTGGCCTACCAGAGGGATGCAGGAGTGGGGTACAAGTCAATGGGTCCACGCGTGGTATTTTGATTTGATATGGTGGCAACTAGGTTGTCCACATTGAGGTCATGGTAGGGTAAGTGGATGTAGTCTTCGCGCCACGGGAGAGAAGAGCTGCATAAGCTGGGGGACGGGGGCGCACAGACCGTAGGTGATTCTGGATCAAGGTAGCCCCTGCGACTGATAGGAGCTTCTGGCTTGCTCGCGAGGGGCCAACCAAGCATAGCACCCTTTGCACAGATGCATTTTGTGAGAGCACGGGTGTCAACACTAC
>QFDX01001546.1:0-19815 GCA_003315875.1 Lactifluus piperatus
CATTGTCACGGGTATCCACAGCGGCGCCATTCTCGAGTAACACTTCTACGATGTTAAGATAGCCGTAGTGCGAAGCTGACATCAATGGGGTCCAGCCTTTATTGTCACGGGTGTCCACAGCCGCACAATTCTGGATCAACAGCCGCACGATATCCAGATGGCCGGAAGTCGAGGCCTTCTGCAATGCGGTCCGGCCTTCATTGTCACGGGGGTCCACAGCAGCGCCATTTGCAAGTAATAGCCGCACGATATCCAAATGGCCAAGTTGCGAAGCTGCCATCAATGGGGTCCAGCCTTTATTGTCACGAGTGTCCACAGCTGCACCATTCTGGATCAACAGCCGCACGATCTCCAGATGGCCGGACGTCGAGGCCTTCTTCAATGGAGTCCAGCCTTCATTGTCACAGGCATCCACAGCGGCGTCATTCTCGAGTAACACTTCTACGATGTCAAGATAGCCGTGGTGCGAAGCTGACATCAATGGGGTCCAGTCTTTATTGTCACGAGTGTCCACAGCTGCACCATGCTGGATCAACAGCCGCACGATCTCCAGATGGCCGGACGTCGAGGCTTTCTTCAATGCGGTCCAGCCTTGATTGTCACGGGTGTCCACAGCAGCGCCATTCTCCAGCAACACCTGCACGGTATCAAGATGGCCGTATCGCGAAGTTGACATCAATGGGGTCAAGTCGTTCTCGTCACGGGGGTCCACAGAAGCGCCATTCTCAAGTAATAGCCGCACGATATCCAAATGGCCATATCGCGAAGCTGAGACCAATGCGGTCCAGCCTTTATCGTCACGGGCGTCCACAACGGCACCATTCTCAACTAATAGCTGCACGATGTCCAAATGGCCATGTCGCGAAGCTGACATCAATGGGGTCCAGCCTTTATTGTCACGGGTATCCACAGCGGCACAATTCTGGATCAACAGCCGCACGATATCCAGATGGCCGGAAGTCGAGGCCTTCTGCAATGCGGTCCGGCCTTCATTGTCATGGAGGTCCACAGCAGCGCTATTTGCAAGTAATAGCCGCACGATATCCAAATGGCCAGTTTGCGAAGCTGCCATCAATGGGGTCCAGCCTTCACTGTCACGGGTGTCCACAGCGGCACCATACAGGATCAACAGCCGCACGATATCCAGATGGCCGGAAGTCGAGGCCTTCTTCAGTGCGGTCCAGCCTTCATTGTCCTGGAGGCCCACAGCAGCGCCATTCTCGAGTAGCACTTGCACGATATCAAGGAAACCGAATTTCGAAGCAGACATCAACGGGGTCCAGCCATCGTGGTCAGGGAGGTCCACATCTAACTCATACCGCAGTGGTACAAGCCCAACCTCCAGTTCTCCGTCCTGTGAAGCCGCATCCATTGCGGTCTCAATATTGTCCTTCGGTATATTGCCAACCCGCTTGACGTTCAATAAGAACTCCACAATGTCACAACGCCCCTTATCTGATGCGAACTTCAACGAACTGCCTCTCGTGCCTTGGGCATTCACATCGGCACCGTGGGCGATCAACAGCAGGGCAATGTCGAAATACCCCTTCACAAGGGCAGCATGTAACGGTGTGGTGTGCGTGCCTCCCCTGGCATTGATGTCCCGCGGACAGCTCGTGATTAGGTGTTCCACAACGCCGCAAAGTCCACATAGTGCCGCATAATACAACCCAACTGCTTCCGGCCGCGTTGGCCGCTCGCTCGACATCTGTTCCACCCAGTCCCAGGGTCGATCGACATCGAATATCCAAACCCATGTCGCGAAGTGTGGCCTTTCCGCGTCAAACAGCTCCTTCATAAGCTCTTCAATGCTAGACGATACGTTCTCGAATCGACCGTGATCCACCCAATGCTCGGCAGCGTATAGGGAAAGTGGAAATTCCTTCATTCGGCTTTTGTCGACATCTCCATCTAGTCGGAGTAGCGTGCAGAGGCAGGCCTTTGCGAGGATAGTATGTGCGGGCAGAGGAAGAATGTGATAATATGAGGGCTTCCCTCCTGCTTGAACAAGCCGATCCGATGTCAAGAATTCCTGGACCGAAAAATGCGAAAATTGGACGATTGGTGACCCATCCACATTCACAATACAGATTAGACTTGAACATGCTGACAGAACTGCACCGCGAGCGTCCTCTAAACGCCAATCAGAGTGATATTCGGGACGTTTCCCGTCCTCAAACCGAATCGCAAGAACTTCTGCAAGCTCTTCAACCCGGAGAGGGCGTACCGCCACAGTGACGCATTGAAGAAGTCGATATGCATATTCCCGGTTTTTCGGTTTAATCTCCAGCAGAATACGTTCATACGTCCCATCTAACGTCTCCGGTAATTCTTGCACAGCTTCGCGAAGACTTGCAGGAAAACAGTGACGTAGCGTTTCCAGCTGACAACTAACCCAGCGAAACCTGTTGTGACTCACATAAGCAATTGTGAAGTCATTGAGATCCTGAGAACTCACATTCCGTGGGCCTTTCGCACGAGTGTATCGATCACCAGTTCTTTATCCTCCGCTCGCCAGTTTTTCATTTTCCTGTCAGATCCGACAACGGACCTGACATAGTTTGCAATATCCTCGTTCTGTCCACTCTCTTCGTGAAGACAGACCGCGTGAGAGGACAAGGACTCGAACGTCGGTACTATGTCCCCTTCAGGGCGACTGGTCACACATAGTCGGAGGGTTGGAACACCCAAGTCGACAAGCTCCTCTACAAGTTCGATCACTTGGTCTCGGGGGGACACCACTCCTGACGTGTTCGGACATTCGTCCAAGGCATCCATGATAATGTAGGTCACCTGCTGTTCTGGGAGGCACAGCATGTCCACCAAACATCGCTTAAGCACATGGTCGCTTGGCTGCTCGAATCCAGCGTCGTGCCTCGAATACAGGTCGGAAAGGATATCATAGCAACGATCGGATTTCGCGCTGAGCTGGCGAAGGATCGAAGTAAGCAATCCATGAATACCCTGCTTGGCGTTATCTCTGAAATCGAAATAGAAATGTGCCATCAGGGATAATCCAGTGTCGGAAATTGATTTGCACTCTTCAATGACAGTGGAACTAAGTTAAAGGTCTTAACAGCGATGGATAGCTGAACTTAGCGAGGCACATACCACAAGAGAGTCTTTCCGCAACCCGCTACAAATGTGTAGCATGGAAACCATCAGTGAGAGCAAGAATAGGAGCAGGACAGTCACGTACGTTTACCATAAATCCATAGTAGAGACCCCCTCTCTTTCCAGTCTTGGAAGATACCTTGGGTAAACCAGGTGGATGTTTCATTGTGATGACTTGTCCGGGCAATGTTGTGATTTTTCGACGGATCTGGAGGTGAGAGCCAACTTCGGACCTCCTTTTGCAATTGCTCCCCTGTCACACAAATTCAACTTCGATGCGTACCAAAGAAATAACGGATAACAAACGTTTCATCTTGTTGATCTCGTTGGTGGTTTCTTGCATTTTAACTAACGTACGCAGTGAGCTTGAGTGACCTACAACTAGGCACATGACGCAAACATACCCAGGGCTTGTCGGATCTCATTTATTGATACCTTGCCGTCTAAGTATACCACAGTTCGGTAGATGCCTCGCAAGGAAGGTTGCATTACGTACCGTCCATGACCACCTTCATATTGTTTACTAGACCGTGGACCACTTCTAGCGTTTGGACTCCGGTCAGACGAGCTTCTTCTTTGGTGAGTCGGTCCAATCTCTGTAACACGGCCTCTATCTCCGTCTCTCCCAACAATTTCTTTGCGAATTTCTCTGCAGAGTGTTCAGCAATCATGAGTTCTAGAAAACGAAATACTTACTGAAACGGCCTTGCTTAATCTGTTTTGTAGCCAGAGCAAGCACAGCGAGCACCTCGAGCAATATCTTGACCACGATATCGGTCATGATAGGTGTGTGTGGGATTTGGGTATAAACATGAAGGCGCTTGAGGAAATTTGCGACACATTCAAATAGCTCAAGAAGGGCATCATAGCTCGCGGTAACACCGCTGACTGCCTGATCGATCGAATTATGGCGAGCATTCAGCAGAACGTTAAAGGTGTACATACGGTGAGTAGAACATCAACGCCAACGAATATTGCTTTTGCAGGTGGAAATGGTACCTGCGGGCGGAAGCGTAAAATTGCAGCGAGAAAAGACACTATGTGGGAGGGCTCACAAGAACAAGGGCCTCGCCAAGGGTACCAGAAACTGCACGGAGGAACTGGACTACAGGGTTAAGGCAGTTGATCAATTTGCGATGTTCATCCCGATAAGCATTGAATTGGTCCGCTTTGTCTTTCAGTAACTGAAAGATAGCATTTTCAGAGTCACAATTCTGAATCTGGTTTGCGAAAGGTAGTTTGGTAAGGTCTATTCCAGTCTGGTTTGAGTAGTCGGCCAAGGCATCGATGATGAGCTGAAAATTTGAAGAGGTTGTTGACTCGGACATGAGGTTAACAGACAGCGTTAAGGGGGTGGATTGCTTGTGAGAAGAGGGAAGGCATAGGTGGGTTGGGTGTCAGTTACAGTTCTACTATACCTATACCGATAAGCCCTGGCTGGCCTGGCTATTCGGGCCTAGATCTAAGTAATAATTAAATCACATGATCATCGCGCCAATCTCCATTGTCTTACATTCAAGAATGCAAGGCCTAACACACAGAAGATCGGAATGTCCTGGGCACGCACCACAACCCCTGAGATGAGACAACGACAACAATGCTCCATTTGCGATGAACTCGACTCCATGAACCACATACTAACCTCCTGCTCCTCAGGAACTCCCCGCACAATATGGAACCTCGCCAAAGCAATGTGGCCGTACGCACCAAGGCTATGGCCCGACCTCAAAATCGGCATCTTGTTAGGCTGTGGAAGCCTAAACCTTCCTGACGAAGTCGCGAACCCCATGCCGAACCAAACCAAACGGGGGGCAACAAGACTCCTACGCATCCTAGTGTCAGAAGCGACCCACCTGATATGGATCATAAGATGTGAGCGCGTGATCCAGGAAAAGACCCTCTCGCCCCCAGAGATCCAAACAAGATGGATAAGCGCTGTCAACCCGGCCCGTAGACTGACCGAAGATAAGATTATAGCAACCAAGATAACGAGAGATAAACGCTCTGCCCGGCAAGTTACCAACACATGGGAAAAGTTACTAAGGAAAGAAGGCAATCTCCCGAATAACTGGATCAACCATAGTGAGGTTTTAGTGGGTAGGAGGCCGCCCCAAACGGCCTGAGCCCCACACTATCCCCTAACGGGGATGCGCGTAACTGCCTTTTCCCTCACCCGACCTTCGGGCCGCCTACAGCGTTCGTTTAGATAGGGCTGACGGTAAATCTCCTGTAGCTAATCAGTTTTATTCTTAGTACTTAGCAATAGTTATTTCCTAAGAATAAACGCGCTTTCAAAAAAAAAAAAAAGAAAAAGAATGCAAGGCCTTTGCTAGGAGATCGCTCCAGCTGAGTTCCCCCGAGCCCTGAGCACCGCTGCTGAGCGCTGAGCGCTGAGCTGGAATGAACTTGTATATCTAAATGTCATCGAGATAGATCGTAACGTGGAGATCGTAACTCCTACAAGTGCTGATCATCACCGCATCACCCCTGAGTTAAGTGAGAACACAAGCTTCACTTTCAAAATCCCCACTGACACGTGCTCAATGTACCCTCTTTACTGTACCATCAGACGCCAATTTTAACCATCATGGTCGCCAGTCACTGACAGGAGCTTGAACAATTAGGCCGTATTACTGTCAGTAAGTGACTCACAGTTGTCTTGCCTATGTTCTCTCTCTACAGTCTAGGACTCTTCTCCACGTCCTGTGGCATCTTTCCCTTCCACTCGTCGACACTTCATCTAAATCTATGTCTGCATTCAGCAATACTTGTACAGATAGCCAGATACATGCGTTGAACTGTTCAATTACTAAAAGTGCCAGACGTGACCCTTGCGATCTAACCAAGTTCGCTGTGTGTCGTAACGTAAGAATTCTAATCTATTGAAGACTGTGGTTCCGAAACCAAAAATCCGACCAAGCAGGAGTCTAACATGAATTCTACATTCACCCACGCATGTGTGAGTGCTGTATGTGGGTCAGCACCAGAATATCCGACGGGGAAAATGACACGCACCAAAAAGGTTCGACCCGTCGCGACCTGCAACACGCATGAGCTCCTTCTCCCCACCAGGATGGAAGGCCAGGTATGGCGTGATATTGTAGACCTTGCCGTTGATCGCAGACCAGGCATCATCACGCTTGTTATGCAATCGTAGCACCGACGGGGGTATGCGTGCCAGAGACGTCATCCCACCCTATAAGTCATGATATGCGCAGACATTAGCAATACGGATTACGGGTAGTCTGACCATGGAAGACAAACCCGCAGGTCTGCACCGGAGCTCTTCAGAGCCGCCCAGTCTAGGGCGCTATGCCCAGGAGCGAGGGCTACCTTTTCGCGCCTTTTCGACTTGGATAATTGTGTCGGTGGTTTCGTCGTAGTGGGAGGAGGCATTAAAGACGAGGGTGTAGGTGGACCAGGTATTCTCGGCGCGGGAAGGGGAGGTGGTGGCATGAGAGAAGATGGCGAAAGAAGTTTCGATGCTGACGCAGAGGAGATCCGTTGAGCACTCTCAATAGCAGGGAACGCAGGGGGAGTGTCGTCGTCCGCATCTTCAATGGATATAGGGTTCGGTGATTCTTCTTCCACTGCGATTGTGGGGCCACTCTGCTGCGAAGAGAGTGTGGGTAACCATGAGCGTAAATAGGAAGTCATTGTGTAAAGCAGAGCAGAGGGAAGTGAATGTCGGGTGACTCGTTTGATCTCTTCTTATATAACTGCGCGCTTGTCGGATAAAATTCGCGTTGGAGGAAGGTCTAGGGTGTGTATCGTGATCCAGGCTGAAGCCCAACGCAAATTCTCGACGAGATGGTAGTTGATATAGTTGATACGTTACGTGGTACGTGAGAAATGATATAATGATAAGTGACCAAAGTCAACCCTCAATTAGGCCTCTTTACACGCATCTCCTAGATCTATTACCAAGAGAAGTTTGCGTGTTACACGCTCGGATTTCAGGGATTTAGAAAAGAACAACGCTAGAAAGGACATTCAAGCGCGCTTTTATTTAAATAAATCGTGAAATGGCGCGAATTATCATCTTCTGTGTGTACATGCTGTGATTCATGCTCTCCTCGCCTTGTTCGTAATTTCCTCTTTTCCACGAGGCTGGGCGGCAGCTCGAAATATAGCACCGATAATTTTCGAATGGGACAGTCTGAGCATCAGAGTCGACATGGTTTCTTTCTTTTGGCTCGGTGGGACAAGGCCCAATGGTGAGCAGTTTCAGTTACCGCTTACAAGCAGAAGCACTGGCAGCCATGACTGCTCTATCGATTATATCCTAAGCCACGATTGCATGCGTGAGGCTGTGAGCGTGCTTGATAGCTAACGCCATCACTTGAACACCTAAACGACTCGGTTATGCGGTGTGCCAGCTAGGCTTCGTGAACCGGGCCATAGCCCATGAACATGCATGAACTTGTGCTCAGACCTTCCGTACCCCGAGTTTCCCGAGTCTGCAAATATTAAGACACCGTTTCTATTGTGTACCCATGCACCTTTTGGCAAACCAGGGCATGTTGCAAGATCTATTACGATATGAGGACGTTATACGGATACTCAGAAAATAACCGGAAACCACGGGCATCCGTGAATGATTACTGACATTCATCAAGTACTTCGTACAATGGAAAACAAAAACAAAACAAGAACATCGTAAGAAAGAAAGAAATGATCAAGAAAGTCTACGAACTGCGTAACATCCACGTGAATGCTCCAAAGCTTCGCCAACTAACCACACCTACGGCGACAATTAGCCAAAAGGCGCATCGTACAAAGAAAATATGCAAAGACGGAGATAAAAACGTTTCGGACATAGGCCGAGTCATGAAAGGGAGACAGGTGAGACGGGTCGGCAGAAGCTACAGGAACCCCAGACGCATAAATAGAAACCACGCCAGATCGACGGCCGCCACAAACAAGTAACAATGGGGGACAACCAACGACGCAGCGGGTTCAGGGATACAAGACTGCTGCAATAAAAGTGTTACAATCAAGACGGTCCTTCCATGTCCGTGAAGTGGTAGATACGACAATTGCAGATCGTGACATTGGGTCATGACAACCGGATGACATGGACGTTGCGGAATCAACGAGTTTAGGGATAAATAGGGTAGGAACGGATTCAAAAGCGAGCGAGGTAGATTCCAGCACCTAGGGCTGTGTTGGGATGCTCGCCTATTCTGTTTATATCCTCGACGCTCAGAAGCTGCTCGGCTTGCTCTTCTACAAACAGTTTCCTGCCGCCACCGGAGCGTATACCGGATAGATTCTGCTTGTAAGGAGCAGTGGTACGATGTGGACCCGCCGGCGATGGAGAGACATTTATGAAATCGTTCAGATTGAAAGTGTACGTCCCAGGAGTAGCCGGTGCGGCATGGTGGGCCTTGTGCTCAGACGGCGGTGACAAGGGTTGGGAAGGCGACGAAGCTTGGGCGCTGCGCTGAGGAGAGGATGGCAGTGGCAGAAGCTGAGCAGTGGGAGAAGGTTCTATTGGCGTTGGGGGTGTGACTTTCGTTACAGGAGGGACATCGATGCCATCTCCAAGGCAGTTTATAGGGTCTGGATGCTGAGGGAGACCCACGTCACTGACAGGGGGTTCAATTACTAGAGTGGGTTCGCGTGTGAGAGTTTGGGAAGTAGGGCCTTCAGTCGCTAATGACGATGAAATTGATGAGGTAGAGTTATCCCTTGTTAACATCCGGTACGCAAATGGCAAATCCGAAGGGCCTCCAGAAGCAGTCGGGAAAAGTACACGGCCTTGGGCTTTGAGATCAGGATTATTTGAGAGTGTTCTGACGGACGCTGCGTCTTCGTCGTTCCGACCGCGAACGGTACTCGGGCGAGCAGGAGATGGGGATTCATGTAGGAAATATAACAGTTTGATGGCCTCCTGGTCCGTAGCAGATGCAGATCCCCGATCCGGAAAACTCCCAGTCCTTGTCAAAAGAGCATCTGAGGTGCGCGGCGGGGTAGCAGGACGCGCTATTGAGCCAGTTTGAGGACACTCTTGGGATGACGTCAACGATGTTTGGGCCGTCACCGTGCGCGCAGAGCTTTGGGCAAATTGAGATAACGATTGCGAAGAGCCCACGTCCGAGCCAGCGGACATACTCGACCGCGGGGAGACAGCGTTAAGAGAAGTAATGGAGTTCCGAGAATGACGCAATAGGTGGGTTAACGTTGCAGCAGCCTTCATGTCAACGTCCACGTCATGAGGGCTTTCGACGTTTGACGCGTTGGCTTTATGGTGTTGTCCACTGGCTTTGCTACCTCTAGATCCATCTTTGCGTTTAGGATCCTTACCCGATCTGGTATGGGCTCGTGTATGTTCTGCAACGCTGGAGAAAGGCTGAGGCGCGGGAGCTGCACGGTTATGACTGCTTCTGGATCCTTCAGGGTGAGATGGTCGTCTCCGGTGCCGAGATACGCCATTCGTCATTCTTGCAGGTGCTGGAATAGGTGGGTCCTCTGGATTGTGTATGGTCCGCGCGCGCTTTGCAGGAGGTGGGGCAAGGATGGAGGCATAGAGACTATGGGCTGCATTAGCACTCACTGGCTCCCTCTTTCCAGAACTGGCTTGGTGGTTACGAGAAGTCGAAGAGGGAATCGTGGTCGGGGGAGCCATCACACCTTTGCGGGCGGAAGCGCTAGAGGGGTTAGTGGCGTTATGTCCCTGGGTACCCAGACTGTCGCTGTAGTTATTCCTATATGGGATCCAGGTAGCAAGGGCATCGTCGTTGACTTGCGATTCGAGATCGCTGATGGGGAGATGTGCTACATTATGTGTTGCCTTGTAAGTCGCATATGAGAGGCGCGCGCGCAACCCACGCGTAAGCTGCGGAGAGAAAATTCTTCGGTTAGCATCGAAGCTCAGGAGTTATTGTAGCAAAACAGGGAAGGCGAGTAGGGGGGGAATGTTGCATGGTTGTCACACAATCGAGCTGATGATAGTGGAAAACACCCATAAAAAAATTCGCACGATGGGGGGATGGGAAGGCCCACTGCAGGAAGTCGAGAGTGTCTGTGAAGATTTAGGGGGGCATCCGTGCCTTCACAGAGCAATATATGGGAGAATACACGGATCATGCAGAGGCTCGACGCGTATCGCATCAAAAATCAACGAGGGTTCCCAGCTCACCTTGGAGATTTCAGCACGAGCCAAGAATTTCTGGATAGCCCGCTGTCTTGCTTCACGCTCAGTCGCGTCAATATCGCTGGAGGTGATCGTAGCAACCACCACCGAGACTGGGTTTGTGTGGCGGAAAGTTATGGGAGGTGATGGCGTCGTCGCAGACGAAGTGGGCGTGGTCATGACCTAAGCCCTGAAAGAGCCTGAAAGAGATCTTGGAGAAGAAATACGATAAGAAGATGAAAACGGTTGAAGAACGAATAGGTAGGGAGGAGGTTGGGGGGTGCGGACTGGCGTTGAGGTGAGGACTGGCGTGTGGGACGCGGCGGGGTCGGGAATGGATTGGGTTATGTAAGACGCGTCGCGCTCTAGTTCGGCCTACGCCGGTCACGCCGGATTCCACCTTCCGGACACCTTCCGAGATCTTGATAACTCGGTTAAACATTCACTCTCGTCCACTAACCTTTGGTTATCCCTTCTTTTTCCTTTTGGTACTGTATGGCTCACCAAGCAAGGCTATACCAGTCGTGAAACAGGTAACCATAAAAGCTTATACTTAGCAACAATGCACCCGAATCTGCCGACCTTTTCGAAAGATTGATGCCGTAATGTATGTCCGTATGGATTCCCACAATTAGGAAACACCAGCTTCGCTGTCGCATCATCGCTCCGCCCCAGGAACTAGATCATACGCCCCCGGACTTCTATTCAACCGGGTGCGAACGATAACGCCGGTACAACACATCAGCTGACAATTGTGCGCCCTTGTCCCTGCTTGACGCCAATTCAAATATCCCACCCTGGCTGTGTTAACGTCCGCGCCCTTGAGAGGCTTGGCGACGAGCATGTTCAATGTGCCAGCGCATCGTGGAGCTCGGCGTATATCAATCTTAAAGACTATCCGATATCACGGAGAGGCGATAGGATCGCGACACCATAGGCTATCAATCCTGTGACTTCTTTCCCGAAGACGGGCCGCTCGATTACAAACGCGCTCATATGACGTGCATCCCTCGCCCGACGCGTCTGATGGTTGCCTGATAAGGACTGCCGAAATTGTCACGCGCGAGGGGGACACATTGGCAATTTACCGATAGCGGCGTTGTGTGGTAATGGCAATTTCCACTATTGCCTCCAGCGATAAGAGTGTGTTTTGCCAGCCGCCATTACCCCTATTGTAATTATATGGAGGCTCAAACAGGTCTGCACTTTCTTCAGTCTTGGTATCCGCGGACACGTTAAGACCGAACACGCCAGTACATGGATGTCGCCTACTGCCCGTGAGGCGTGTCTGCTGGCCACACTACTTAGGTTAGCGCCTAGTTTGAGTCGCGATCAGGGCTAAAAACCCTTCATCGCTGGTTATCTCGCTCCACTCACCGCTACAATGTGAAAGCATTGTGGCACTAGCATGTCTGCGATGAGATTCTGAGTGCGAGCCATTGGCGTTCCAGACGTCAAAGGTGGAGGAAGATTACATACGCTCAAACACTGAATCCTAATGGGTGCGTCGCGTCGCAATAATCGCATGCCTCCCTCATTGTCCGGGCGAGGATACAACGTGGACTCCGCGAGGAGTCATAAAACGAGCACCAACATTCTCCCCAATCATGATAGCACTTGCTGCCGTATGGAAGTTACGAGACGATGAAGGTAAGTTCAGATAATACAATGGATATAAGATACAAGACACGCGTGTACGGAACTCCCGCACGTAAGATCAGATGAGGTCGTCCAAATCCCCGAGCTCAATGCCTAAAAAGAATTGCTGTGTCGAGTCAGACCTCCAATCCCAATATAAATGGCGGGGAAAACTTACCTTGTACAAGGACATCACCTTGACTACCCAGGCTTCCAAGTGATATATCTTTTTGTTTCCAAGACGCATACGATTTTCCTATTATACAGAGTCAGGCAGGTGGTGTAGACTCTCCCGCATGAAGAATTAACGTACGTAAATGGCTGCCCAGTGCACGATGTCGGCCTTGAGGCTTTCGTCAACTTTCTGCACTACTCGATCTGCAATGGTCTAACCGAGTGTTAAGATCGAGAATTAAGGCCAAGAGAGTTCTCACCTTCAAAATAATGGTGGCTGGTATGCAGTGGCTCAGTAACTCGTATAGCTTTGCCCGTACTTCCATGACTCGTTGTGGTGTCTGTTCCTGAATAATCATGTCTCCGACCTTGCAACAATACGTTTCCCAATCTGGTTTGACGACTGATGGAGAGCTTGACAAGTCGGGCCTGTATTCAGGTCCCATGTATTGAGTCAGCCAGTGCAGGAATATATAGATCTGCGTACGTACGATTGCATTTTCATCGCCTCGAATACCAATATCGCTTTCCTCAAGTTGCCATTCGCATCTGTGATTATTTCGTCTGCAGCATCTTCGGGCAACGAACCCGCTCCCGCACGTTTGGCCACATGATTGAGCACGAAGAGCATCTCCTCACGGTTGGGTGCCGCAACACGTATAAGCAGGCATCGACTCTTGATCGGAGCAATCAGACGAGAAGTGCTGTTTGCGCAGAGTATAATGCGCAAGTTGGTCATATACTTCTCCATAGTCCGTCGGAGTGCAGCCTGCGCATCTCGCGAGAGGGAGTCAGCTTCGTTGATGATGACCACTGTTTCACAGGTTTAGGCGCCAAGTTGAAGACAGTGGAGGAACCAAGACGGACCTTTAAACCTCTGCTTCGCGCTCAAGTCGACCTGTTGAGTCTGCGCAATTTCTTTGATAATTTCTTGAATCACAACTCGGTCATAGTTTCCAGCCTCACTGGATGAAGTGCTTGTAAATCAGGCCGCATACACACTAGCATGTACAAACCTTGGAGTAAGCTCAATGTGATAGTTGCTCTGCACAACGTTGATATCTAACTTCTTCCGCGATGGTGTAAGAAAAACTCTTTGATCTATTTTAAGCTGCAGAGTTGTCATACGTTTTTCATTAGGACAATGTGACATCCGAGTGAAGAACTACGCACCTTCTCGACCCCACTGCCGAATAACTCATTCAATGTCGCAGAAATACGCGTTTTCTTTCCAGCACCTGATGGCCCGTAAAAAAGCATGTGAGGAAAGTCGCCAGAAGCGGCCTATCAAAGTCGTCAATCTCAACGGGTGTCGAAAGTAGCTTGTGAAGACAGACCAGGGACTTCAAGCGTTGTGACAGTTTGACATGATAATGAAGCTCATCGAGGGTCTTAGGTCGATACTGTGCAAATAACACTTGAGAGGAAGTACGGCTTTCAGGAATCAACACAGTTACGGACGTCATCTACCCAGAGCATAGTGGCCAATCCTGCCTCCGTGGTAACTTTGAGAGTCAAGTGCAAGGAAGCTTGTCACGGAACGCGTGACGTAGCGCGTTCCGCCGCGTCACACCGAAGCGGACCGATCGGCCGGCAATTGACCATCTTATCGCCGTCACAGTTGAGATCTTTGAGACCATACAAGTACTGTAACTGCTCTGATAGCCTTCAACTTGAATGTTCTTCAATTCGACTGCCAGCGGTTTGCTTCTCTAATAAGCTGAACTGACCACTTCTTGTTCTCGCCATGCAAATTTTGTGTCTTTCTTAGCCTGAGCTTTCTCATTTATAAAATCCACCCAAGTCGTCAAGTAGCTGCATTGATGCCCTGTCGTGCGATGCGATATCACGTTCTAGCTCACTATCCTACCCGGCAGAGCTTAGGTATAACTTACTGTAGTCTGTAGGTGGCTCGGACGGTACTTGACCAATTCTGGGTTCGCGTAACTCCGTTAAATGGGGCGCTTCATTACGTCCTCGTTCAAAATTTGGCCTCTGTGCCCATATGAGACTTGATAAGCGCCCCTGCTAGCTGGCTCAACTCCACTCTCCACGTACTTGGGATCGATTTCTGTGGTGCACATTCGGACGCTGTTGACATCCGAGACTCCGAGACTCCGAGACTTGCAAAAGCAGGAAGGTCGCCAGCCAAGTCTCTTTTGCTCTTGTCCACAAGGAACCGCATCAATCCGCGTACTTGCACCGGCTCACCAGAGCAGACCCCGAAATCTCCGGTTCTCCACAGACCAGAAGCAATGGAGGGCCATTCACTTGCACACAATAGCATAACGGGGCCCGTTACGCGCTTCTGGCGCCCCAAGGATCTCACGAACAGTAATTCCCACGCAGCCACCGTCACCCAAGCAAAATGTTGGGGTTCATTACGTTCATTGATAAGTGTGGCAAAGTGGCATGGCACGACTGCGAGCATGTGGCCTATGTGCGGTCTTATCTCGCTTCCCCTCTACGCAGGGTACCCTATTCAGTCGCAACGTTTAGTATACGCCAGTGTCTTGCGAGCCATATAATCATTTCCGTGCGACATGTTCCATGTTCCCTGAGCAGTTTTAGCAAGCCGAAATACCCAAAGGCACCATGGGGGGGAGGAAATGAATTCCGCGTCTGTGCAGCTGTCCAGTACTGTATTGTGTGTATTGTGCGCGCTGTGACACATCGCATAGCTTGCACCATTCCATGTCATATAGGCGCCACCGATTCCGTAACCAACTGAAAGAGATCGACGGCGTTCCGCTTGATTCATGCCCGCGTCGGGACCATGTGTACAGCACCAGATGCTAATTCGGCTGAGAAAGACAGCCTGGAAGCGGTTCATCTGTCGACGTGTGCACTACAGGTGACGGTGATTAATCGTTTTGGACACAGTGACGCACCATGTCGGCTTTGAATAAATAGTGTAGGAGCAGAGAGGTCCGCTCGAGTGAGACATCCGTGATGGGTGGAGTACTGTACAGTCAATCGGAGGCTTCTAGTCAGAAAGAAACCAGGGGCTTCCGAGGCAGTCGGCAAGTTACAACGGTATCCCACAGTGCTATGCCGGATCAACGTCGGGTGCCACGCGAAGAAAAGTAGTTCCTTCTCCGAGTCTGTGGGTTCTTCAAATTCGCTAGTTAGGGATCCATCCAGGGGTCTACGTAGCGTGCCGTCGCCGAAGCGTACCATCGGTTATTGCGTATAGACTCCAGAAGAAAGGACATTCGATTGTACTCGAGTACAGTATGAATGAACTATGCAAGAATAACGTACGTAGATAATGACTGTAAGATCCAACACCCTTGCTTTGACACGTTGACATTTAAATCTGTGACATTAAGAGAGGCTAGTCATCGTAAGTAGCATTACCTCGCCAGGCGCACCGTCCGTGCTATAAATTTCACGCTTGCTTTTGGCAATCATCAAGAAAAGGAAGTGCCACTCAAAAAAGTTAATATTCAAGTATAAGATGGTGGAAGAATATTTCACAAAGCAAAAGATTCGGGATTATGAGCGAGGAGATTCTCGTCACCCAAAGCTGAAACATCATCCGCGAGAGGACCCGTGAAAACCATCTTAGCCGCAGCACGGCGTGAAGCGGATTTGGGACTTTTCGGGGAACGGCGAGCATGACTGACGCGAGTAGGACTTCCATGACTAGTGGTACCAAGCTTGATCTTAAGCGTACTCGTGGGAAGAGAGTCAATGCCCAGCAAAAAACCCAGTGATGTTTTTTGCGTACTCATGGCGTCTCTGTTGACAGTGTCAGCCTCTTCCACATGAATGACTGTCGAAAAACTCGCATATATACCTCGGTATCAATATTACTCGGTTTGCGGGATAGTTCGCCCTCCCCACTATGTAATAAGGGATGTAGCCGCTCGACCTGACCCTTCAGAGCATCAAGTAATGAGGCGTCAGGCGTCAAGTGAGTAGGGTCATCCGTGGTAAGTGCCTGCTTGCCGCTAGGTACGTATGAACTTTCCGTTGATATGTCAGCTGGTGGAGGTGCCTGGGGCTTGTGTTGTGTTTTATCCCTACGACCAAGCATCGCATCGAGATCGACATAAGTGGGAGAGTCGAGGGAGATATCCTGAATCAAGGAACCCAATAAAGAGGCAGCATACCTGTGCAGCAAGAATTAGATGACTGAGGGCAACGAGCAAACTATCGACGCACCGGAAGAAGATAATCAAGAGACTCCAAGTGACATCAGTAATCCCAGCCTTCGAACTTCGTTCGTAAAGGATGGTGACCGAATGGATGGGATGTTTCTTCAGAGGGACATTAGAGACCTTGAGGTAAGTAGAGATATTGGCTCAGCTCACTATGAAATACCTCGCCGCAACCCGTAGAAGATAATCTACGGTCAGCAGCCAACTGGACAGAATGATAAAAGAATGTTCGAGGTGTTCGCAGAGCTCCTCGTATTCGCTCTTGAATTTCCACTTGAGGCGATTCGCCTGGTTTGGCGATAGGAAGAATTGTGAGACATGAATCTCGCTTCCGCAGGCGAAGGGGGGACACTTACATCCCAGGGCGACGTGAATAAGTCTATAGGGCGGGTTGCAGAAGACGGAACAGAGGCGGACGGGAGTTGGGGACCAATAGAAGAGTGGAGATCGTTCTGGGCTCTCTTTATGGTCCAGTCGAAATTTCGGGAAACCTTTCTTAGCGGACCAGCCATGATGATAGTGAACGTAGGGGGGCACCCATGCAGGTTTGGCAGGCAAATATAAGGGGTCTAGTAAACTTATCTTTCTCATCGATTGATCTAGAGGGACGTCTAGAGGGATGTTTCCATTAAACGAGATGACAACGGAACTGACAGTTCCGAATCCGGTGTCGTCGGTTAATCACTGCATCATTCCTACTGTAATCGCAAATCGCGGTCAATCAAACCTTCTCTTAAACCATAAACCATGTCAGTTTTACCCGTCTTTCCCTCCCAGCCCTTCTGGATAGAATGCCCATGTCTACGTCTTCTGAGGTCCCGCACGCTGGTACTGGCAGCCACCACCACCAACCCCATGGCTGGTCCCCTGTTACGGTGACGAGTGCCGTTGCACGAGACCAATTTGAGATCTTGTATCCCATGATTCGCGACTTCTTGCTTCTTCAGTTCGAGTCGCATTCCATGCCACAAGATGCAGTTGAATACTTCATGCGCGTATGTCATTACCCCCCCTCGTTTTCTCTGCGTAGAAACTTACCTGACCTGGGACACCAAGTGTCTCGACTACAACACCTTTAGCGGAAAATACAAAACTGGTCTTCTCGTGGTCGAGGCAGCGGAAGCTTTCAAGGGACGACGGTTGAATGATTCTGAATATCAAAAGGCTGCAATTCTCGGATGGGTAGTCGTATTCGTTAGTCCAACAACGTTAATACCTCTCTTCTTGCCTGATAATTTGCCCTCAGTTGCACTCGTACTTCGTGGTCTCGGACAATCTTGTCGACCAGGTCACACTGAGTCATGGAAAATTGTCCTGGCATTGTCTGGAGGGGATAGGTCTCAATGCTGTCAACGATGTATTCCTACTGGAGGGGGCTGTTTTTCAGCTAGTACGCGAGCACTGCCGACAGGAGCCATACTATATCGACGTGCTGGAGCTCTTGCACGAAACTCGTCATCCTGCTTTCTTCCGTAACCCTGTTCCGGTGAGTATCTCATAAGCTCAGCAGCTGGTGTATAAGGAACTCACTCCGGATATCTTGTGCGATGATAGAATTACCAATTTTCGACGCATTAGTGAGCTCTTTATTCCTGATGTCAGCACGCACACTCAAATCATCTTAGTCAGAGGGTTTCTAGCCTCTACAAGTCAGCGATCTATTCGTTCTATCTCCCCATGGCTCTCGCTATGATCATTAGCGGCTTTCCTGTCCAGAAGTCATCGTTCATCGATTTCAATTATTACGATTCCGTGCTCAACATCCTCCTCCCACTCGGTGAGTTCGCCCAAATACAAGGGGAGTACTTTGAAAGCCGTTCCGGACGCCTCCAAAAGCACCGCTCTTGGTGTTTCGACGTCGTCCGCACCACGGGATCACCACAACACCTTGTAGACCTAGAGACATTCTTCGGAAGGGAAGATACTACCTCTCAGTTGCACGTGAGGAGTGTCTTCGAGGAAGCCGGAGTCGACGCGCGCTACGAGCAGTACGCAGAGGATGCGTACACACGCATCAGTACCCTAATTGATGCCCTTCCGGAGTTGCTCAGTCCGAGTGGTGAGGCGATGCTTCGCCGCTCCGTATTCCGTACCCTACTCGAGGAGATTCATGATCGTACCGACTGAAGGCTCCCAGGACACTGATGATCACACCGGATGGCGCACGGAGGGTGTCAACTCCACTCATTATATTGCCTAATTTAATGGCCAATCTGGACAGGAATCGCCATGTAGGTGACGATGGTGATAATATGGTAGATAGTACTGTATGTCGCGCATATGAATAGTTTTACAGTATCTTTACGTCGATGATAGACCTTTTACATAACCGCCGTTGACGTCTCGACTCTTGAAGCAACTTAATCAATGGATATACTAATGGGGAAAGGGCCCGAGCCATTTGACCCAGAACGTGCGTAGATGCGCACACTGTTAGCTTATTTAGTTCATTGTGTTCACATTGACAGAAGGACATGCAGCGCCATGCTTCGGACGGGCACAATCATGCCCTGAGTTCCGGTGGGGCCAAATCCGGAACTCCGCTTGCTGCTCGGCTTATGCGCAACGCCAAGTTTAGAATCTTGTGTGGAGCGTAGGAAGGGCGTAATTACAGTTCTTAAAATGACAATGAATTCATGAATGAAGATTAACATACATGAGTGGTGGAATAACTTGAATGCGGGGTCAGTGAGGATCAATTTATCCCCTCAAATTTGACCTGCGTGCTGCATTCAAGCGTTTACATCGTTCACACATGGTGATCCGCCTTTCTCAGGAGCAATTTCAGATCGAGTGCAACGTGCTACGATACTATCGTCAACCGGTGGTTCGCGTTCACCACTGGTTCGCGTTACACAAAATATCTCATGATCCACTGTACTTAGAGACTTCATTCTTGAATATGTTCACTTTGACCACTGTCGGAGCATATTCCGTGCAAAAAAAAAGAAATCTTGTGAGGGAAAAAGGAAAACCACTTTTAGAGGGTCGTCACGCTGGGGCTTGCCCAAGCCGGTCGGACTTCAAAATACCGGATCTTTACGGTCTTTACGTGATACAGTACAGGCATTGACTCCCTCATGTCGTGTTCCTCTTCTTTCACTATGGCTCGAACAAAACATTTGGAAAGCAACCTAGATGTGTTTTTGAAGACCCAGGATATGAGGACAGCATTCAAGCAGCATTAGAGGGATTTAGGGAGGGAAAATATGCAAATTACAAAGTGGCAGCAGCGGCAGAAAACATGAGTTGCCCATAAGACCCTTCTGGATCGTGCCAAAGGGATACACCAGTCACACCATGCAAAGAACCCTGTAGAAGAACCAAATGGCATGTTGGATGGTGCTGGCAATGGCAACAGCGATGGGTAACATTGCACTGTGTATTGTGTATACGATCGCAGCAATAGAGTGCCTTCCCTTATACTCAGCGCACATCATCGTCCTATAGGCCTAACTCCCTGCTCTCGCAGGTCCCTCTCATCAGCTGATGCTCCTTGCTTATCAGAACCCCCTGCATTGTCAATCATCCCACATTGGCAACTTCATGTGGATGAGACTTATGAGGAAGAATACTGAATTTATT
>QFDX01001558.1:0-10206 GCA_003315875.1 Lactifluus piperatus
ACCAATCGATCGGCTTTCCCACTCTCCCAACTGCGGGCGTATCCCATCTTTGCTGTGTCAACCTCGGTGGGGCGAAAGCGAGAGGAGCTCGACTTTCGGTCATTAATATCGCTGGCCCAGTCAGCATCAACATAGCCATAGAGTTCTCTTCCACCAGAGACTCCTCGCTGAAAAAAAAAAAAACGAGCTCCGAATCGCTTTTGCACGAAGGTAACGGAACGCATGATCGGGTGCGCACATGTGGTTATCACTAGGGCACGCGGCGTGGGGTCCTCGGGTCGCACGGTGTAGGCGAGGTCAGGCGAGGTCCGGGCATGTACCTAGCATGGGGTAGATCAGTACCCTCATGGCGCGTTAATAGGCTTTGACACTGACTTGATGGGGGTCGAGTTTGGTACGATGCTCTCATTCGGAAGCAAAGGAGTGGTGATGGTGCGAACGTCGGACTTGCCAAAACGCTCCAGTACGGCATTTATGAACATTTCCTGGGAGAGTGCAATCTTGCCTAGATCGGCCATTTGGTACGTCTCCTTCTCTGTTGGTGGAATCTAGGCAATTCGACCACGTCGACATAGAGCGCTATAATCGAAACGATGTCATTGACCGCGGGGCGAAGACCGCGTGACCCGCCTCGGTATGTTGATATATTCTCGTAAAAGGCGCGTCCCCCTTGTTTGGTCCCGTACGCCTCCTTGAGCAGCTTCAAGGCCATGCACTCTGGGACGTCAAAGCCAGGGCTTGCATCTGTAAAAATTTCCTCCTTCAGATCACCGTTCAAATTTGCTGATTTTACGTCCATTTAATGGACCACAAGGTCGAATTCGATGGCTATCACGAGGACGTCGCAAAGGAAGGTGAACTCTGTCATGGGCGCGAAGGATTTGTCGTAGTCGACACCTTCGATTCGAAAGGAGCCCTGCGCGACGACGCGGGTTTTATACTTGTGTATGTTCCCATCTGGCCCAATTTTGATCCTGAGGGCCCAGGACCTGAAGACCCACTTACTGCCAACGACCTGTTGGCCTGTTGGGCGCAGGATGACGTCAAGTACTCCCACTGGCTCAAACGCCCGCCTCTCGTCAATGCAAACAACCTCCCACAGAGTCCCACTTGATAGCATCGGAACGCGTCATTGCCTCGGCATATATGTGAGGGTCTGGAGTGACGTCGGCGTGCTCTGCGGCATGCGTTCACTGTCCGTACGAGCTCAAAGAGTAGCGAGTATCGTCACGAATGAGCTTGCTTGTGCGTCATGCGTTTTTGGCAAGTGTTGGCGATGGCTTGGACTGATGTATGAGGGAATCTGTGAGTATATTCTCGATTTCGGATTCGCTTTCTGACAACTTGTCAGGCGGCCGGCTTAGAAGTGCCGCGCCCCCTGCATCTGGATCGTGCGCGTCAGGTTCGATGGTGATAGCCTCGTAGCGCGTGGTGGGTCCCCTCGTTGAATAGGACGTCACGTGACTCAATAAAGAGCGCCATACACCATTATATTCAAGTGTACGGCGCGGTCATCCAGTACCTTGGTGAACCGGCGTGGCCTGAAGAGGATTCCCCCCACTGAGGGTGATTCATCACACGTTTTTCTGCTCAGTGGATTGGGAATTGCACAGTAGCGCTACGTTCGATAACGACGACAAGCATCCCCATGGGTGGCGTTCGTGGTCCTATTGGTGCAGGCAATCAGTTAAGATCCTTGCGTGGTATTGCCCACATTCAAGTTGTTACATCAGGCCATCCAAATATCTCTAAATTCGAGCATGAGAGAGCACCATAACTTGTAGTCAGACAAGACGGTTTGTAGTGGCCAACTCTCCGTTGTCAATACGGACTCACTTCTTTCCCCTGGCAAGAGAAAACAGGATAAGGAGCTGTCAATTGTTATAGAGTTGCATACCGCCTCAGGGAAAGCATGATGAATAAATCCACGCGAGATACATAGTAAGCAGGACAAGGGGGCAGGAAGAGGTAGCGACAATTATGATGAGCGAAAGGTCCCAAACTAAAATGTACATTGTGGAATTGAAGATGACGAGGTAGTATACGTCCGTGTGGGTCTAAGGCGATATGTATGTCTCACGTTCGGTGTCGCGATCGCTGGTTAGTCGGAATGCTCGCGGTCGTGATGAGATGAGTACTGGTGTAGCCATGAGTACTGGTAGGAGATGGAAAAGAGGAATAAAGACATACAAGGTGCCAAATACCTCGATCTGTTTGGCCGCGACCTGCCACGCTCGCTGACTCAATGTAGCAATAATACCTTAGGCACAGAGTGACCTGCTGCCTTCCGTTCATTTACAAATTGGGTAAGTGCATCATTGACTCTTGTAGTGCCAAAATGAGGGTATAGAAACTCCTTCAGGTTTGGCAACAACTCCAAAGGCATTTCTCCGCTCTCCGAACATAGTGAACGAGGGAGTACCGGGATGAATGCCCTTTCCACTTTAATCGTCTCCACACTGCTGAATGGTCTGAGAAGTTCGTGCCACTGTGGCCTGTCGACTTGGTTGTGCCATTCCGACGATCTGTTGTGCCTCTCGTGACGGAGTGTGAGATACTTCACGACGGAGAGTATTGGTGAAAGTGTACTGAGGATCTGCACTACAGAGGCTACCTGCCAGTCGAAGTGTCTGCATGAGATCCGCAAGTACAAGGAGCGTTGCCACGGCGGTTCGAATGTATCCGTGCTTAAAACAACGAAATCATTGTTGAAAGCGAGTTCAATGGACATAGATGTGAGGTTCTCTGATGTTTGAATGAAGGGTAAGAGGTGTGGAACAGGGAAGGTGAGCTGGTGGAAAAAATAGACATGTAGGATGCTAAGGACTGGTGTGCTGATCCGAGCAAGAACGCATTCCAGGTAAGCGCTGACACCCCGGAATGAAATTAAGCGAAGAATAGGAAGTGTGACTTGGGTAATGATCGAGGTAGCCAATATTTGTCTGACAACATCACTGTTCGGAAGAGGTGAATGGAATCCGATCCCTAGTATTTCCAGCTGAGGCATGAGCGAAAGCCGTGTAAGTAAATAACTTGGGGGAAAGTAGGCAGATCGGGAGATACCTCCAAGCCAGAGAAAGACAAGGCCCGCGGTAGATGTGAGCAGGGGAGATCTGATTGGAAGGGATGTGTACCACAGATCGAAGCGGCGTAGATTGGGTGCCCGAAATGTTTCAGGAATTGTCAAACTTGTCTCTTCTTCGGTCAGAGAGTGCATATATAGGCGTTCCAGAATTGGGAATTCTTCATCCATTACTGTGATAAACTTGGCCAGTTGTAGAGCTGGTATCTGAATGGAAATATGATGCACACGATCACGGTGCGAGAGTGCGAGCAGTGCACCTTCTTCATCTTCTACTGTCATCTTACGATTGGCGTCAACGTAAAAGACGGTAAGTGGAAAGGGAGGTGAATGTGCGAGCATGTCTGCTACAGGTACCCCAAAGGTACAGACGAGGTGGAGATCCAGTACAGATCTTGATGCAAGTATCAGATTCCGCCAGCGTCGGGAGACCTGTGCTAGATTGTACCACCAACGCTGGCGCTCCCAGTTGGTGGTGACTACGGCATTTTGACCGGTTTCTTCGTCTCTGATGTGGAGTCGATAGAGAT
This sequence comes from Lactifluus piperatus, assembly GCA_003315875.1. NCBI lineage: Eukaryota > Fungi > Basidiomycota > Agaricomycetes > Russulales > Russulaceae > Lactifluus > Lactifluus piperatus. The sequence continues at coordinate 3,613 of QFDX01001558.1, forward strand.
AAAGTATGTTAAGAAGGACGTCATCGTTGAGGGCATAGATAGGTGAATGTAGGGTGTTTTTTGGGGCCACTATTGATTTAAGAGAGTGAACGGAGTAGGGACATGGGGCATCGGGACTCACGACTTAGTGCAGTTTGGCCAATCCACTCAACAGCGAGACGACTGTATGTAGTCAAGTAATCAAGCATGTCAGGGGAGTGAACAGCAAGGTTGAGGTTGAAGACAACAGCACATGGGCCTCATGGGGACCTCGTGTGAAAGGGAAGCAACGAAGCAACTGAAGCGGCGCGGCAAGAGCGGGAATGTTGGCATGGTCATGGCATAGAATTAGCCATGGATGGACATTACGGCGCGGCCTGAGAAGAACTAGTAGCTTTGATCCCGGCTGGGACACAGATGCATTCCTCCAGAACTTCGTGGGTTCCGTTAGAAACCCAGGAGTTACTATCTTGGTTATTAACATACATATATATATATATAGCCTGTTAATAACCGGTTAATAACTTGTTACTAATGAGCAGGATTTTGGCTTTGTTAATAATTGTTATAAATTCTGTATATAAGGCGCCGCAACAGCGGCAGCCGCCGAACGGAAAGAAGCGCATCTCTTTTTTTTTTTTTTTTAAAATCCAGATTTATATAGCGCTGCATGTTTACAAATAACAAAGACGCGCTCGGTCGCGCTCCCTAGCTACCGCTAAAAATATGACCTGGATGTCTGGGTACTGAGTAAGGTATTAAAGAAGTGTTGTGTTAATGGTGTAAGTGACGTAGGTCGGGGCTAGTGCCCCGTCGGGTCATCCGTGATCTTCGACGGGTCTCTTCCTTGGTCTGACACACGCTTGTGTCATTTCAATAAACTTGGCTAGGGCGAAGCCACCCGCTTTCGTCCCAAAGATGATGGGTGTTGAGAGTGTGTTACAGTTCTGAGGGACCGTATGTGCGAAGAGCACTGATCAGTTGTCTTGTATTCTTAATCGAAGAATACCCAGACCGAACCGAACTAGAAATAGGACGACTCCTAAAGTGAACCAATAGACAGTGAATTGGACTAGGAGAACGACGAAGAGGACGAGCAGGAATGCCAGTCCTTGGACGTGCCTTAGTTAAGGCGGAGTGGGGATGTACAAGCAGAGGAGGAAGGAGAAGGAATATGACGGTTTTCGACTGCCTCCAAACGCACTACAGCGACGCTAGTGAGGGAAGCACGCAGTAGTGGTGTCAAGGTCCGGTTCTGAACCTCGGTTCTGAACCGGACCAACCCGAACCGGACCGGTGGTCCGGTTCAAGGTTCAGCCAGAGCCCTGAACCGGACCGATGGTCCAGTTCGGGGTTCAGCCAGCAGAGGAAATCTCTGAACCGGTTCTGAACCGGTTCAAACCTCTGAACCGACATTTCCTGTGATTATCTCTCAAAGAAGTGACTTTGGTGCTTAATGTTTGCAGAGGACCCCCCAGCTTTTGGGGAGGTCCATATGCACAAATATTTTCAGATTTTTATCTATTTTATTTGATCACATATCCAACTTTTTCGGCTTGAGCCACAGCAAGGGTATACTTATGTAAGGCGGCCACATATGGATGCCTTATGGTCCGCCGGAAGGGCACACGCGCGTCGCTTGAGTGTGAGCTAGCCGAGCCGTGTCAAGCCCTAGCATGTCGCGTGTCGCGTCAGCACTACGCGAGCAGCCCGGCTCGCGTAGATCCGCCGCGAGATATTAAGCTAATTAATTCGCGCTGCAGCACCGCGAACTTACTACTAGTACTTGGGATCTGCACACACTGGCACTGGCAGGACTCGGCCTACCCATGACGCATGCCTGGTATCTGAACGGTTCCTCTACGCCGCAATTGTCATTCCGGACTTAGGTATTTCTCTTATTGTTACTTTCTTTTGTTTTTCATTATCATATTACTAAAGTTTGTTTTGTCCTTATTTAGGTTATAGGCATGTTACAACGGGGGCCTCATGACTGTTGGCAAGTTTGATACCGTCAGCCTTTCTCCCTCGAGTTCAATAAGTTACGCACGCACACTTCACGTCTACTGGGACCATCAAAATGGATGTAGCATGGTCCCCATCTGACTACTTCCTCTAGGATCAAAAAATGCCGCACCTGCCGCTGCCCCCTTTCGCCCAACCACTAGGAACATCGGACATCGCTTGTTCCACCGGAGGCTCTCCAGGTACGTGCCCTTTTTCTCTTTGATGTTTTTGCACTGACCAAGTTTTCTCTAGAGTATGCGCAGGCACTCGCATTTGACCAGGTATACAACATCATGCGGAACGGACAAGCGTTTGTTGGGTTTCGCGAGGCACCCATTGACTTCCCTCTCCCCCACGCCTGATTCGTCCGCGACGTGCCAACGCTCCTACACCTCAGCCCAATTCCAACATCAAGGCCACTCAGAGCGTTCCAATGACGCTGTTCCTTGGCGAACGTTCTGCCTCATCCCGCGACAATACCACCGATGGCGTTCTTGTGGGCATCGCTTCGCTCACATCGCTCGTGCGTTCGAGTCGATCTTTCATTGGTGACGGGACAGCGGACGAGGACGACGAGGACTTCGACTCAGCAGATCCGTGCCCGTTCTCTCACCGATCCAGAGCGCTACTCCCGTTACTCCCACTGCCCTTACCACTTCTGCGATGGCGGCCGACGGCGATGCAGAGGTGGTACCAAACGTAGACGTGGATGCGAAAGATATGGAGGCTTCTGGACGTCTTTAGAAGTCTTCTTCGCATCCTCCAAGTCCTCGGCTATTTCACCGATGGCGACTGAAACGGAAACCACCAGCACCATCACTACTACCCCTGCTGACAGCGCGGAAGGTAGAGCCGATGGAGAGGACGAGTTTACAACGTTGTGGGTCGTGGTTCCTTCCAGGTACGCTCGGTATGTCTTATATACTCTCCCTTGTTACATCGCTTGTTAACCTCACCTACGCCCCCATCCCAGGCCATGATTCCCCAATCCCCACCCGACGATTACCCCACAATTCGCATCGAACAATGGGTACACAGAGATCGTTATGTGCCTCGCTACAACGTCGCCCCGCAGACCCACGCGCCTGTCATTCGCCGTGCACAACCGGAGCAGCCCACACTCGTGATGCACTCTATGAAATGGGGTCTTGTTCCCCATTGGAGCAAGGCCGAGCCTCCAACCCTGCACATGATCAACGCGCGATCTGAGAACCTGGAAGAGGGTGGCGGCATGTGGGGCAGTATCAAGGGAAGGAAACGCTATGTCGTCGTCGCTCAAGGGTGCGTCCCCCCTCCCAACTTTTATTTCTCTCCCTTTCTCGGCGGTGCTAAGCCGTCTCGTCATGGCGACAGGTATTACGAATGGCTCAAGAAGGGCACCCAACGTATCCCCCACTTTATGCGCCACAAAGATAGCTGGCTCATGTTGTTTGCTGGGCTTTACGACAAGGCGACTCTCGACGGTGAGTTAAGCAGCGCGCCCCCCTTCCATAGAAATTTTCCTAAGGAGGCACCCCGTCACTTACAGACCAATCAGACCCGCTCTGGACGTTCACGATCGTCATGACTGTGGCGAGCAGCGCTCTAGTGTGGTTGCATGATCGCCAGCCCGTCATCCTCACTTGTCAAGATGCCCTCGACCGGTGGCTTGACACGTCCACGCAGAGGCTCTCATGTCCGCGTTGTGTGTCTGGGCCGAGGGGTTCGGACGTATGATCAATCTCGGACCAGATATAATATCTGAGGCATTCGACTCCTTCATGGCCGTAGTTGATAAGCAACTCACCTCGCTCTGCGTGGATCTTGAAACTCGTACGTGAGCAGCTTTTTCTCCGTACGCTGCTTGATACTATCAAATGGCCAAACCTACTCATCGACACTCTGCACGCATTGGAGCCTCACCACTTTGCGACAACGCCGCCAAGGGCCGCCCACCTTCAGCACTACAAGAAGCATCGATCGCATACATTGCGCTACGTACACAGCTTCGCACAGAGCTACCTGTGTACCTCGACTGGCGTGGCATTTTGCGTGGGACAATTAGCAAGGTGGTAGGCGCGGCTATGGCGGGACGTTCACACACCATGGAGTGAGCTGTGGGATGCGTTACGTGTTGAGGGCGAGATGAATGCAGGAAGTGAGGAGACTGAACACATATGACCGCAACGCAATAACAACGACGCGACAACCACGACAACCACGAGGACCACAACGCTCATGTATTTTACATAGTAGTTACATAGTGTAGATAAATAATCATTATCCGTTTACATACCCCGACCCGTGAGGATCCTGTGAGACCCGCGTGTAAAATCCGCATTTGCAGTGTGGCGCGTGGCGCGAGCCGCTCACTCTCGCTCTCGGCTTCGCTCCCGCGCCTCGCATTTGGCATCCCTCCGGCCTGCCTCGCTCACCATCCCCGCACGGTGCGAGCTGCTCCCTCGTGCTCAGCTTCCCTCCAACCAAAAAAATCGGTCCGGTTCAAGGTTCAGAGGCAGTGAACCTTGAACCGGACCCTTTTGAACCTGAACCGAGGGTCTGGTTCAAGGTTCGGCAGAAGGGCTGAACCGGACCGAACCGGACCTTGACATCACTAGCACGCAGGGAACTGAAGGAGGGGTATGAAGGCTCGTCACACAACCGACAGATTAGCCTCCTTGATCAGCTGCGAGCGGTGGTTCCCTAACAAGTAATTCTGTGGTGTAGAGTCGATTGCGAAAGCAAATTAACTGCGAGTTAATTTGCTCACTCAGGTCCAACTATAGACGCAGAGGACGACTGGGGATCAGATTCTGAACTAAACTGAAGCTTAGGGCTTCAGTGTCGTACTAAAGGGCTTAAATACATGTGTAAGAATCATGTGCTACTACGCTTTTGACATGTGTTTCTAGTAAACACATGTCACTTCGTCTTAAGCATGTGTTTCTAATAAACACATGCTCCTACAATCATATGTATCGTACAGTTCTTCATGTCAGTCCATAATCACATGTATCGTACACAATCACCTGATCTAGACTCTCCCAGCTCCTGTGGGGACAGCTAATCCGTCTAGTCAGTGTCAGAAACGTGACAGAGTGTGGGGGTGACTGGTCTGAGGAAGGTCTCTCTTGCTTCGTTGTACAGGGGGCATTGCGTGAGAACGTGGTCTACAGTTTGGAGCGGTGCCTGATCGCATTGACATCCGTGTGGGTCGGGGGCGCGAGGGCGGTGTCTTGCGTTGTACTCTCCGGTGAAGGTGTGTTCCGTCAGAAGGCGTATAGCGGTGCAGAAAACTGGGCAAGCGAAGCCTTTGATGCCTGCGATGAACTCCGGTGGTTGTCCCATCGGTGGGTGATGTAGTGCTCGGTAGGCGGGGTTCCGGCGGGGGTCAGCTAGCCATACCTGTTCCCATTCCTTTAAGGCGTCCATCTTTGCTGCGTGTTTGAGAGCTGCTATGGTGGGTGGGGCATGTTGCTCGTCTGGGTTGGCGGCGGCTGCTGCTCTGGTGGCGACCTCGAGGATGCGGTTGAGGGGGCCCCAGTTGGTCATGCCTGGGACCCATTTGATTGCAATTGTCGTGTTTGGGTGGTCATGTACCACGGCCGCTAGCGTCTCGCAGAAAGACCTGCAGGTTAGCGCGTTCTCGTGTCTGTCTGTGGACATACAGTAGGGTAATACGAAGTGGTCTGCTGTGTAGATGTTCACTACGCTCGCTGGCGTCGTGGTTAGCATGGCTTTAGTGAGTTCGGCAGCGTCTACAAAGAAGCGCATCTCTCGAGTTCGAATTGCTGCCCCCCTGCTTGGTTAACCTGTTTATTCTGTCTTAATATATTTTAGGTGTTCGTTAGCATGTATTATTAAGCTGAATGCTAAATTAATCGGCAGTTGCGGTTCAGGGTTTTTCTGATGGCACAGTGTAGGCATGGGTGAAATTTGGGTATGAATATATGATCCGGCATCTCCTCGCTTTGGCCGTATATAGTAAGGTAGCACACAGCTCTTGACTGCGACTCGGAACGGTCACAGTAACGTTCGTATGCTAAAGTCTTAAGTGCAAGGCCGGTCCGAGTCTCCCATATCTTTTGGCGAGAATCCGCTCCTACGCGTCATGACGCCAGATTATCAATGGCTTCAATTAGTGGTTATGTGAAAGCAAGGTCATAATGAGACATCGAGGGGGCAAAAAATAGTTAGGGAAACAATTCGCTCGACGGACGGTATGAACCTACTTGATCTCGCCTCTGTCAAGAATCTTGCCCCTACGCGCGTTAACCGCCCGAACGAAATTTATCAAAGCGTCCTGAATGGCGCGGTTGGAGGTGGTGGCGGTAGGATTTGCCTCTGACCGTTCTGCAAGGAGATTAGACCAGAAATCCTTCGTCATGTCGCGTTCTTGGACCTCAGTAGTGGGGCCAATATCTTCCGTTGAACCGCCGTCGCTCCCCCCAGTCGTAAGCTCTTCGTGGGTGCCAGTGTGGCTTTGGCCGTCCCGCGCTTTTACTGGGGTGTAGATCGGATCGAATAATGTTCCCTCCCTGGTGGACTTGACCTTCTCGGGACAATATATGTCCAGGCCGGGATAGTTCCTAACTGGCATGGAATCTGACGGGTTAGCGAGGCTTCAAG
>QFDX01001566.1:0-13056 GCA_003315875.1 Lactifluus piperatus
TGAACGCAAATACTCCGTCTGGATCGGTGGCTCGATTCTTGCGTCGCTCAGCACATTCCAAAACCTGTGGTGTTCAAAGCAAGAGTACGACGAGTCTGGTCCCGCCATTGTACACCGCAGTATGTCCATCTTATAGCGCGTCTATCCCAATTTGGATGTCTTACGTCCCATCTGCAGAATGTTTCTAAGCAAATAGACGGTGCGAACGTTATCGCAGGAGTATCGTTGGCTTAGGTGCTTCGCTATGGCTCTGTTGACGTTTCCTTATGCATACATACGTAGTTCCTTCTGCCTAGTGGTATAAATGAAGTTAACGGACTGATAAAAAGTTAAAGTTTAAGAAGTATACCGGTAAACTACTGTATATCCGGTTTGGAAACGCGCCACCGACTTGAGCCATCCATTTACTGCTCACAGCTGCAATTCTCGACATAGTAACTTAATAACCTAGTCGGATCTGGGTCGGTTCCCAGGTATCACAACTGGGCGTCTATTGCCATATTTGGACCGACTGTTAAAAGCCGTTAATTTCATGTGTTAACAACTCAGCTGTGATCACCATATCTCAGGCTATTCACGGCACACACTCAAAGCGCTTAGCGCTGAGGATGCTCGACAAACGCCTCCAACCGGGATAGCCTATAGTCGCGTACTATGGCACGTGTGGGTGACTCGGACAAGTCAGCGAACAAATCGACATCACTTGCAAGGCCTGCAGCCCCACCGCCGAACTCGAGGTCGCAGCAAAGACGCAATTGAACGGGTGGAGTCTCTCCGCATGGCCGTAGGGTTGGACCTGAAACACAGACCAGGACAGAAAACGGCTAAGTGATTAAATGTAGTCGAGCGCGTAGGGGGGATCTGAGTCCAGACGAAACGGTACCATAATAGTACAAGTACAAGTTTGTGAAGACATCATACATAACTAGCAGTTGCTGGGTAACAAGGGCCTAAGGCCCACTCGAAGAGATTCAAAAACGGAGATCCAAAGCCTATTTGTAAGAAATCCGGGTTGGCCGCCTTACACTATTGTGCCTTGGCTTGCTGTCCAGCTGAAAAGTCACAAAAAGCCTAATTGATTAAGCTGCATCAGCTGAATCTGTGTTGGCATGCAGCGATGGAAGACTCAGAGCGGCGACCAACCAGCGCAGCTCGTCTGGCCGACGCGAGCAGTCAAACGCAGTTCGCCCTTCTGCATCCATTATATCCGGATTTGCACAGCGCTGTAGCAGCAACTTGATTACCTCCCTCGACCCCCACCGGGGATGCCGCTCATTTACTACTGCGAGGTAAAGCGCGGTTTGTCCTAGCGATGTCTTGGCATTGACTTCCGCACCGTGGTTCAGCAATTCCTCGACAGCGTCGCGGCGTCCCCTTTCTGCTGCGTGATGCAGGGGCGTCATTCCAGAATGATCCCGTGCATTCACTGCGCTCTGTATCAGTTGCGCCAACAGCTTGATGAGACTTCTGCGTCCATACACTGCCGCGTAGTGCAGAGGCATCATGCCTTTATCATCCTGGAAATTTACATCTGCGTTGTGTTGGAGAAAAACTTTGACGGCATTGCTGTGTCCCCCTTCTACTGCGCGATGCAGAGGCGTTTTTCCAATTTTATCCTGGATATCCACCCCTATGTTCTGAGGTGTCAACAGCTCGATGAGGTCACTGTGTCCCTTCGCTGCCGCGTGGTGCAAAGGTGTCATGCCCTCATAACGATCCTTTGCATTCAGGTCTGCACTGTGTTGGAGTAAAACTTTGATAGCGTTTCCGTATCCCGATTCTGTTGCGTGATACAGAGGCGTCGTTCCAGAATCATTTCGGGCATTCGTCTCTGTGCTCCGTAGTGTCAACAACGGCTCGAAGTGCTCGAAGAGGTAGCCGTGTCTCTTCACTGCCGCGTAGTGCAGAGGTGTCATGTCCTTATAATCCTTGGCATTCACATTCGCGCTGTGTTGGAGCAACACCTCGATGGCGTCGCTGTGTCCCCATTCTGCTGCGTGATGCAGAGGCGTCTTCCCCATTTCATCCTGGATATTCACCTCCTTGTTCTGTGGTATTAACAATTCGATGACGTCGCGGTGTCCCTCCGCTGCCGCGTAATGCAAAGGCGTCATCCCTTTGTCATCCCTGACATTTACATCTGCGCTATGTTGGAGCAACACCTTGATGACGTTGCTGTGTCCCCTTCTTTCTGCGAGATGCAGAGGCAACTTTGCAAATTTATCCTGAATGTTCACCTCTGCGTTCTGCGGTATCAACAGCTCGAACAGGTCGATGCGTCTGTTCATTGCCGCGTGGTGCAGTGGCGCCATGCCTTCATCATCCTTGACATTTACATCTGCGCTGCGCTGCATCAACACCTCGACGACGTTGCTATATCCCCGTGCTGCTGCGTGATGCAGAGCTGTCATCCCGGAGTTATCCCGGGTATTCAGCTCTGTACCCTGTGGTGTCAACAGCACGACAAGGTGGCGGTGTGCATTTACTGTTGCGTGATGTAGAGCCGTCATACCAGAGCCATCCTGGACTTTCATATCTGCGCGACTCTGCATCAACACACCGATGGCGCCCTTGTGTCCCCCTGCTGCTGCGTAATGCAGCGGGGTCATACGAGAATTATCCTGGGCATCCACCTCCGCTCTGTGTCTGACCAACATCTCGATGGTGGTCCTGTCCCCAACCCTCGCTGCGTGATGAAGGGGTGTCATGCCAAACTTATCTCCGTCATTCACCTCCGCACAGTATTTGATCAACACCTCGATGGCATCATTGTAGCCTGCTGCTGCTGCGTGATGCAGGGGTATCATGCCAGAATTATCCCGGGCATTCACTTCTCCGCCACGTTTAACCAACGCCTCGATGGCGTCGCTGCATCCCCCAGCTGCCGCATGATGCAGTGGTGTGAGGCCCTTGCTGTCGCGCAAATGGACGTTCGCTCGGTACATAAGCAAGGTGTCCAGTACCTTGCTACCTAGGACCCCCGCTGCGTAGTGAAGTGGGGTCCTCCTACGATGGTCGGTGGCCTCTATGCTTGCACCGCTTTCAAGGAGATACTGGGCCGTTTTGTGGTTAAGTTGCAACTTCGCTGCCAAATGAAGGGCTGACATCCCTTGGACAGAAGGTTTGTCTACTTTTGCCCCAGGTTGTGTAAGGAGTAACCTGACGGTTTTACAACCACCCTCACTTTGTGCGGCCACGTGAAGAGGCGTTAAACCCTCCCTGTCAGTTGAGCTGACCTTGGCTCCATGGTCAACAAGCACCCGGACGGAATTGATACTCCGGTGCCGGATCCCCGCGGCGAGGTGAAGAGGAGTACGGGACTGCTCATCCAATACATGGACATCGGCACCATTGGAGAGCAAATGCTGGACACTGGCACATCCATGAGGGTTGGCAGCAGCTGCATGGAGGGGAGATTGACCAAGGTTGCAAATTTCCTTCATATTCGCGCCACGTTCTAGCAGCAGCAGCAAACTATTCTGGCCATACGAATTTTGTGCTGCAATATGAAGTGGAGTCCTGCCATCATCATCTTTGACATTGAGATCTGCTTGCAGATCAAGGAGAGCCTCCACGACGGATTCTCCATCCCAATTTCTTGCTGCCATGTGAAGTGGGGTCTGTCCCTCCTTTGTCCTAGCGTTGAGTTTCGCACCGGACTCCACAAGCACGCGCAATGTCGACTCATCTGCAAATTTGGTGGCCCAGTGCAGTGCCGTTAATCCATTAGAGCCCTGAGCATCAAATGTGTCGAGGCCTTGTTCCAAAATGGATTTGACGATGTATGGAAGGGAAAGACGAGCGGCCAAGTGGCATACAGACATCGTCGCATGAACACCGTCGTCGCTACCATGCGGGATGAGACAACATCGGAAGACAAGGTGAAGGACTCGCGTACCGTTTTCTATTGTAACAAAGTGACCAAAATCGTCGAGAACGCGATGTTGACTGCATGAATTCACAGAACACAGAGACGAGTTGCTTCCCAGCGGATTCAGAAGCCCTGAGATGTTGTGGCCAAAATTCGCTTGCATAGGTCACCAGTGGACGCAGTTCTTCCGCATAGAGGAACTTGTACTCTGAGTTCAACCCCAACACCTTTTTTTCCCATTGCACATCTTCTGCCATCAGCCGGAGGTAATCGAGACAGTCCTTGACAATAGCAACTTGAGCATCAGGAAGAGGGTATATATGATAACTCGCAAGCAGGTTCAGTGATACAGGGTTCTGTAAAAGGTATTCCTTTACAGATGCATGAATGAGCTGAACTTTGGAATTGCTTTGTGATTGCGAGGAGCTTTCTGTGTAGTGGACAAGATTGAAACAATCTTCAATCAAACTAGCTGGCCGGGTTACACATCGTTTGTCATCCCATTCTCCCTCCATATCATGAATTGCCGCTGCTTCAGAGAGTTCGCGAAGAGTCAAGGGGTGCATGGCACAGACCACCCAGCATAAAAATCTTTGGACGCGTGACCTTCTTGAAGGAGGGAGACCATCGATAGATTCTAGGATGCGTGTAAAAGTGGGTTGTAGACCCCTGCTGAGTGATTTCAGAGCACGGCGAATGTCGTGCACTGTTCTTTGTTCTTGAAGATGGACAACCTGCAACCGCACCCACAGGAACCTGAAAGATCCCTTGCCAGTGAGTGGCACCACACAAACCATTCGATATAAATGACCCACATCCCATCTGCGCCTTTGACTAGAGCCTTTGATATTTCCTCTAGCAACGCAGGATCTCCGACTTCCAGGGGTTCATCTGACAAGTCGTCATCCGCCAGCCGAACCTTGCGACTGACATACTCGTTGATATCGCTTTCCACATCTTCAGCCGTAATCGTAATGCATGGGGTGTTCTTCAGGGCTCTATCGATATCTCTTGCCTTCCGGCTAGTGAGAAGTAATCTCGAGTCACGTCCCAATGAGACAAAGAAAGGCAGCAGCCGTTGACGCGCGTCGATGTCGCACTCGTCCAGCGCATCAACAATCAAGAATACCGGGTTCGTTTTTTCCAAAAGAGTGCAAGCAGCCTTCAGGGATGCGCAAAGATTCTCTACAGATTGGATCGTGGAGAAGGCGTCAAGCTTGAGACCATCCCAAGAATCGGTTGGAAGCTGTCTTAGAACTTGGTATAGCAGCGTAGCAAGAATAGAACGAGGATTGCGTTTCATGGGGTTGTCATGTTCGCAATAAAAAAAGGCTACTGCTGGTCGACTTTCAGATATCGGTGGGCCTCCTAGATGTTTGATGATGATGGACCTAGGATAAGGAACCCACAATGAACGAAGAAACGATAAATAACACTAAATTAAATTACGCACGACAAGACAGTTTTCCCAACCCCAGCTAGGTAACGTTCATTACTTCATTACATCGTTCCCAATATAAACGCAAATAGTATTAACTCACGGTTGCCATGGATCCAAAGAAGTCCGCTGGCGGGGTTGGACACCCAGTCGGTGAATTGCTTGCGATTGAGAAGCCAAGTCCCAGCGTTGTGGTCTGGAGAAAGAACTCTGAGACAGTCCTCATGTTTGGCCTGACAATCTTCATAGGGAAGCATTGCCAGAAAATCTCGGCGTCTATCAGCTGAAGTGGGGGGAATGTATGGTTATTGAGCCAGGCTATGCAAGTGTAAGCGGCAATACACCTACCTCGCTGGCGGTTGACACGGTATGCATGGCTGAGCATGCGATCAGCGTGCTCCACTTCTTGCTTTAGGAGTTCTCGACGACAGCGCAGACCCTGCGTGACATCATCTATAGTCTTGTTCCACGGATTCAGCCCCTTCAGGATGACCGACGGTCCAGCTATTAAAGTGACCACGACATTCAAACAGTCGCTGTGACGCAGCTCAAGGTGGGTGCTTACATCGCGGAGCGCCTCCCTTCTTCAAGAATTCCCGACGCACCGCAGAGCAAACCAAGAAGATGTCGTTATACACATCAGCTAAAGCCTATATAAATAGTTTAGTCAGTTTGAGTCGCTATACATGCACACTCTGAGGCAACTTGAGAGAAGGACGCCTACTTGTTGCACGCGATCCGACCCGCGATAGAGTTCGACAGCATAATCTTGGTAGAAAGGCAAGGATTGGGCAATCTCCTCCAAGACTCCCACAATTCGTTCAAAGTGGTCGACCAGCCTACCTATCGTCTACGCATCGAATTGCATGACGTCGTAGTGAGCATTGGGATATACAGAGTTACAAGGGGGACTTGAGGGGGGAGAAAATGCTGTGTAACCGTACCTGAATCACGAACCTGAGAGCGCCCCATACGATCCCTCCGAGTGTCGCTCCGGCAGGCAGAGAGCCAATTGGGCCAACCATGTTGCCAACCAGGTCAAAATACGTTTCCAGCGGCTTGACGATGTTCATGAAGCGAGTAAGATACTTGCGCGTGGGGTCCTTCGCGTGCTCGGTGTCCAGTTTCTTCACTGCATCGACGACCTCTGCTGCGGTACAATGCTCAAACGCAGCTCTCTCTTCGGGCTGCAACGACTCTAAATGCTTTCGAAGCGCCTCTTCTAGAAGCGGATTCGAGATTTCGGTCCTATTGGTACTACTAATAGTCCCAGTGCTACTTGATGCAGTTGCGAGTGCCATGCCAGCCTCAAGACCTGGCTGCGAGGGTGCCATGGCTTGATGGGGCTGGGACTGAATTGGTTCGCTGCGACTGTCCTTGGCTTTATGTCAGCCTGCGAAGGCGGTGTAAATCGATTATCCGATGGCAGACGCCCAGGAACGCATCCAAGTCGTGACCTGGACAAATACAGTACAGTAGCCTCACCGTGATGGCGCAATGACGGTGCGGAGCCATTCCTCATGATCGTAGATGCCACTGAGGTTTCAATCGGTTTCACAAGTAAGCCATTCGGACGCAGGATGCCTGGGAAGTTGGGCCGTTCTGGCTCTGGTCTGAAGGGAATAAGTTATTCTGCAGTAAACCAAATATGATCCGATACGCTAAACAAAGCAGGGTAGGCACATAAAGCGATCTAAACAAATTTTCGCGGAAATCACGCCTGCACTTCAGGGAACAGCTCCTGACGCACTTCGTCAGCCTCCGCTTGTTCTGCGTCCGGTGGTCCCTGAACTTTTGGCTTCTCCGCCTTTGTGTCAGCTTGTGATGTCCCCATCATCGCGGATGATTGACTATCGCGGAGTGGTTTGTCTGCCGCCGCCTCCGAAGCATCGCTGTCCGACGGAAATCCGACAGAGCTGATTGCCTTTGGTTCATCGTTTTCACCAGCAGCTGCGTCGGCCTTCTCCTTCATGACATCCGGTAGTGGCGGTTGCGCGAAAATGTCGCGACCAGGGTCCGCTTTCCCTGCATCTACAGTGGTTTCCTCTGCTTGCGGGGGCTCATCGAGAGCTTCACCAACGTTGTCCTCCACAACTATTGCGCCGCGTCCATCTGGTTCGTCGCCAATAGTGGCGAGAGGTGCGACAGCGACACCAGACTTCTGTGGTGTACCTAGCGTGGCACCGCCATATTGTGAGTACTGGAATCCAAATTAGCGGTCCGCAAGGAAAAAGGAAGCTGAACCGTACGTGGAAGAAACTGTCGCTAAAGTGATACGGTCCGAAATGAAAAACAGTCACTTTGCCGATCTCATACCAGCTGAAATCCCAAGTCCTCAACCATTGAGCATCTCGACATTCTCCTTTTGTCCATGTGTTCCCATACACCAATGGGCTGAAGATCGAGAAATTCCAGATTGCAATAATTACGAGCAGCGCCGCAATCTGAAGACGCCAACGTGGACGGAGCGTTGACGTCAAAAAGTCGAACACCGCACAAAGTAGTAGGATCGCGAAATACAATGCAGGCAGATAATGACGGAGGAATAACTGACGACCCATGAGAAAGAATGGCAAGTAATGAAGACTTCATCCCATGAAGAGGAAACCACACAGCGTATCGTACTTGACGACTTTGACTGAAGAGTAAAATTTGAATCATTAAGAGTCATACAAGCTATGAAAACGAGAAGGAAAGAATCTCTTACTGTTCTCAAAGTCCCTATAACCCCGTTGCGCGCGAAGAATGAGGATTCCCCGCACTGCAATATAGCCAGCTACTGAGGCTGTGCTCAACCACCAGATCATAGGATTCCCAATAAGGTAGATCTGCCGATGATCTTTAACCCCGAAATTCTGCAAAACGTTTAAGCGAACTCCACAAAACAGTTGGGCACACGAGTCCTCACAATCCCTCGGCGCAGCCGGGGCCATGACGAAGGACGGGAGTCAAACGTATGCCGATCCGTAAGCCCCGCATTCGTTTGCCACATCACTCGCTGTAGCTCGAAGAACTTGTCGAAAAACCCCAGTTTAGGGTAGTTGGCCTTTGGTGCGGTCAGAGGCACTATGAACACTGGTATCAGTTATGGCTATCGGACTAATCTATCCTCTTACACTTGGCATGTTCGTTTGACTCGATCATCCACAACAATTTTGCTTTTACAGCGTTTTTGTTGCATGTCACTTCTTGTTGTTCGTAAACCCATGTTGATAGCTTGACTTTGTGAGAGAACAGGTAACATCCAGTCAAGGGAAGTTTCAGTCTGAATCGTGTCCCTAGAGTGAGGACACGATGACTAGAGACTGGATCTCTTTTGCTACCTTTCTTTATTTCCATAATCCAATCATCGTTCATGTCACCCAATCATCCTATACGCAGACACCTGTTCTGGAAGTCAACTTCCGAGACTGGCGGCCGGAGGTCATGTGAATATGAGTGCTTCCCAATGGTCAGGTGCATAAACTTGACACGTGAACCGTGTTCGATGTAGACTAATTCAGGAAGAGTCAGCCAGTCCGTTTTCGGGTGATTATCTAGCGTCGCGTTGATGATACGTCAGTCATTGTTCTCGTCAATGTGTGGGTACAACGTAACTTGCTGTTCTACAAATATCGATCAGATAGCGAAAATGATTGCGCTCATGTGGCATACGTTTACTGCCTGTAGGGTAATTATGGGCGTGCGAAGGCAAATAACCTCCTTGGGTGTTAACATGGCGGACGGTCACTTTCGAGCCGATGGCAACGTCCATGAAGCTAGGTCAATGGAAACATGTTGTGTATACAAAGCTGAACGTACCTGCGAATGTATCCGCCATGCCACGGCCTCCCAACGTATGCTGAAACTCTGCGCCAATGAAACCATCTCCTTCTCCGGAATCCTCCAAAAGTAAGAAATGTAGCTCAAATGTGGCCATGTAGAAGATAATCGGGATGAGGATAAGGTAGAGGACAGGCGCGGAGAAATGATCGATCCACAGCCTCGGAGGGACACGTACATCACCCAACAGCGTTTATGGCCATAAGCCCCCAATCCGACGGTTGCGATGGTGAACAAGCCCACCCACTTGCTGCTGACGACCGTCCCAAGCGATAAACCGGTGAGAATGAGCCAGACCCACCAACAGTCCGTGAAAGGCTCTTGCTTATCTTCGCTCCAGAACCCCAATGAATACCGCGAGAGAAGTGAAGAATACGAGAGGGGAATCGAGAAGTATATGTCGTGATTAGGTGAAGAGGGCATTCTCGAAGATGAGGAGGAGAGAGGCGAGCAGAGAAGTGGTCGCGCGGCACTCGAGACCGCGAAGAGTCAGATAGGCGAGAGGGGCGGTGGCAATTCCAAGGTGGCGGGGCCATACGCATGGCCACGTAAGGTGTTTTCTGGTTTGCGATGGAGTGGCGCAAGAAACGTTTAGAAGGATTCCCGCGAACGTTATAACACTTCCTTTGCTATCTGCGCAAAATCAGAGTTACCGTTATAACAAAACGCAAAGGCAACGAAAGTAATGAGAGGGTTGGCTAGTGGGGTGAACGTCCACGAAATACGGGGTTTAGATGTATCTTGAGGCGAATTTACCAAAATGCACTTCGTCGAATCTGGTATATAATGGTTGGTGAACCAATCAGCTCTCCTGGACGCGACATCTATCCCCCCACTTCTCCCCAACCAAACGAAAACCACGTGACTTCCATTTCTGATTCTGACGTTTGGGGGGGAGAGGTAGGCCAGCTGATATCCGAAACAAGCGTACCGCTGACGCGACCACAACAAGAACGAGAAGCAACTTCCACTCGCCGGGTTTGATGTTGCCCCCGAAGAACACCCTGTCCTACTTACCGAGGCACCGCTCAACCCCATGCTTGACCCCATGGCATGTTCGAAACCTTCAATGTACTTGCATTCTACGTGCAGATTCAGGCCGTACTTTCTCTTTATGCTTCTGGTCGTACGACTGGTATCGTACTTGACTCCGGTGATGGTGTTTCCCTTACGGTCCCTATCTACGATTGTTTCGCACTACCCCATGCTATCCTGCGCTTGGACCTCACTTGTCGTGATATCACTGACCTCCTCGCGAAGAATCTCACAGAACGCGGATGCCCTTTCACCACATCCGCGGAGCGTGAAATTGTCCGTGATATCAAGGAGAAGCTGTGCTACGTCGCTCTCGACTTCGAGCGAGAACTTCAAACCCGCGCGTAGTCCTTTGCGCTTGAAAAGTGTTATGAGCTTCCTGACGGTCAGGTCACCACCATCGGCAACTAACGGTGGGAATCCTATGTCTTTTTGCCCTTCTATGTATTAGATCTAATGTCATCCAGATTCCGTGCACCAGAAGCTCTATTCCAACCCTCGTTCCTCGGTCTTGAGGCTGCCTGTATTCAGGACCCGACGTAAAACAGTAATTCATTGTCACTCAATCTCCTTGCTAATCCTTTTTTCGCAGGTACAATTCCATCTTCAAGTGCGATCTTGGTGTTCGTCGCGACTTGTACGGAAACGTTGTCCTCTCTGGCGGCACGACCATGTTCCCGGGCATCGCCGACCGTATGCAAAAGGAGCTTACGGCGCTATCTCCCGCGAGCATGAAGGTCAAGATCGTTGCTCCTCCTGAACGCAAATACTCCGTCTGGATCGGTGGCTCGATTCTTGCGTCGCTCAGCACACTCCAAAACCTTTACTGTTCAAATCAAGAGTACGACGAGTCTGGCCCCGCCATTGTACATCGCAGTACGTCCCTCTATAGCCTGTCTATCCGAATTTGGATGTCTTATGTCCCATCTGCAGAATATTTCTAGGCAAAGAGACGCATGAGAAGGTTATCGCAGGAGTGTCTTTGGTTTACGTGCTTCGATATGGGCACTGTTGACGTTTCCTTATGCATACACACGTAGTTCATTCTGCCTAGCGACGTAAATGAACTTAACAGACTGATAAAAAGTTAAAGTTTGAGAAGTATACCGGTAAACTACTGTCCGATTTGGAAACGTGCCACCGACTTCAGTCATCTATTGACCGCTCACATCTGCAATTCTCGACATAGTAACTTAATAACCTAGCTAGTCGGATCTGGGTCGGTTCCCAGGTATCACAACTGGGCGTCTATTACCATTTTTGGACCAACTGTTACAAGCCGTTATTCATGTTTGGGAAAGTGTGCAGCGTTCACAATTAAGCAGTGGTGCTTAATTGGTCGCTTAATTCTTGTTATCTACGCACCCGACGTAGCCGAGTCGCGTAGCTTATCGCGTAACTGACGCGGTACGCTGATGTCGCTTAAGTCGGACCGCCTGTGCCACAGACGCGGCTTGCGCCAATGGCGATGATCTCTTGCGATCTCATCGCTCACTCTTGTGATAAAACATTTGAAATGAGATCTTATTGTTTTCATGCACCCTTGAGTATGCATAGATCGGACTGATCCGCGTGGTCTAGAAAACCACGCGCCCCACTTTCTTTTGGGCTTTTCCCGGTTATGTGATATAACCGGGCCCGGGGCTTTTCGACGTGACTTGATTAGCTCAGCTGGCCCAAACTCGCTAAGCGAGGCGCGGCACTCCCACGAACCAGCACGTGAGTCCCATTAATATGGGATCTCCGATATTAAATTAAGCAAGTGGCTGTTTAATTTCTGGCGCGCGTGCTTTTATTTCAATGCACAACATGTATATTATGATTGTAATATATGAGAGGCGTCCATATATGGCCGCCTTACAAGTAGGTATACGTCGAGCGCGCGAGAGTTAGTAAACCGTAGTTTCGTGACGTAATAGAATCTCATGTGACCCGGCGACACTTGTCCCACATCGTCGAGCTCAAGGGACGACAGATCCTGAAAATTGAGCTTTCGCGCTCGAAACATCATTCTAGCTCAATCAATTCATTTTCGCCTGCCCACCCAATACCCAGTACACCAGCACAATCTAACACACATTGTCATAACAACTCACATCTCCTCATGTTACCACCAGTACAACACAAAACTACGATCGCCGGCCACTATACCACGCCAACCATTACATGATTCATTTGAGTATAAACCTAACGAGCGACGGTTCGATCGGGTAGGTAACTCGTAGTCGAATCTTAGCTCACCCCGACGCGTTACCCAGAATCCGGCCACCAGATGCTGATAATCCGACCTCTGGATTCCGGGTCGTCGCATCCACTCCCACGTCAGTTAGGGTGTCCACCCAACTGGATCAGTAATGGCGGAAATCTTGGCATTAACCTGTACTCAGTAGATCCGTAATTGACAACGGTCTTATCACGAGCATTATGAGACAAAAGCTCGCGAAGACTCTAGCTTGCGAGTATATTTGAGCTCTAGACCACTGCCAAATGAATTCAGAGCCAAGCGAATGCCGTGATCGGTTGGCTTTTCTTTAAGATCGTCAATTTGCAACCGCACCCACAGGAACCTGAAAGATCCCTTGCCAGTGAGTGGCAGTACACATATCATTCAAAGTAAACGACCCACACTCCATGTGCGCGTTGGACTAGAGCCTCTGATACTTCCGCTAGCAATTTAGGGTTTCTGATTTCCACGCATCCACCGGGCAAGCTGCTATCCACCTGACAAACCTTGCGGCTGACATACTCAGCGATATCGCTTTCCACATCTTTAGCCGTAATCGTAATCGGAATGTATGGGTTATTCTTCAGAGCTCTCTCAATGTCTCCTTCCGGGCAGCTAGTGAGAAGCAACTTTGAGTTAAGTCCCAGTGAGACCAAGAAAGGCAAC
>QFDX01001570.1:0-10415 GCA_003315875.1 Lactifluus piperatus
AAAATTTAACCGGGTGAGAACAGAGAGGATGGTGCGCGTGGGTGGAGGTCGAGGTCGGCTTCGTCGGTTCGGATGTGGAGTCGGGGATTGAAATTCGATCGTAAGGAACTCAAGATTGGTCAACGCGGAAAGACACGTGGCCATCGAGTCGGGTGAATTGTATCCAGACTCGGTATATTGTGAAGCATAATACTGTAATTGTAAGGTGAATTGCAGCAGATGAGAGAAGTCTTGACAATGACGGAAATGAGATTCTCGTCAGATAGAGGTCTCGTAGAGATGGCGCAGATCCATTTAAGAATAGATCTGGAACGTGCAACGCCTGATCATCGCCGAATCGCTGACATCTCGAAACTCTAGTTTGGTGAGAGCGGGAAGGACGGCGCGTGTGGGTGGTGGTTGAGGTCTGCTTCTTCGCTTCGGGTGAGGAGTCGGCGATTGGAAAGAGATATCAAGTTCTTCCGAGCATTGTCAAGGCAGACAGAGATGTGGCTATCGACTCGGGTGAGATGTACCCAGTATTCGGTATGCCATAGAGTTGAAGACTTGTAAGGCGACTTGCAGACGAGAGGAGTCTTGGCAGTGACGGAAATGAAATTTCCAATAAATATAGACGTTGTAAAGATGGGGCAGATCCATTCAAGAATGTATCAGGAACAGGCAACGCCCCATTGATCGAATCAAGAAAAAGATATGTCAGTGCCGGGAATGGTTCCTGCAATCGCCTTCGTAATTTGGTCAAATTCGGCCCTTGTTAATTCGTCGATATGAATCCGGCGAACACGATCACGACGATCCAGGGCAGCGATGAGGTTGTCCAACCTGTCCTTGTTTTTCCACTTTAGCCAACCTCCGTCGTAGAAATCAATGATGAGAGGCAATTCTGGTCAAATATCTAGCAGTCTCCTCACAGGCGTTTTCGATGTGCAGAGCAGTTCTAGATCGAGATGGACTGGTGATGCAAAAACAATGCATCGCCATCTTTGACATACATGTACTCAGTGTTGTACGGGTCAGAGGGGTCACGTCGACTGACCTAGACGAGTCAAGGGTCAAGCGAGGGTCAGACCTTTTTCGGAAATAGTGATCGAGGCTCACACAAATGCTTGGGCCATCTTTGACGCGTGCGGACCTGGACCGGCTTGACCCATCACATGATTACTTACGGGCCCTTGACCCATCACATGATTTCTCACCCACTGACCCTTCACGTGACTGGGTCAGTCAAGGTCAGGCGCTTGACGATGGGTCAGGGTCTGACCCCGTCAGACCCGGGTCATGACAACACTGCATGTACTGTACCAGCTTCGGCCAGATCTTTGAAGCGTCCTCATGATTGGTGGTGAATAGATATGTATAGAAGATGTCATCGGGAAGTGATCCGATTGTCACCCACCAGATCTGCGCCACACATGTCAACGGTCGTTGCCGTTGCTCTATATCAATTGTACCTGGTCCTTGTTGGATAAAATACTTTTTCCCGAGACATGAGATGCGCTTTTTTTTTTCAATATCTGAAACTATGGAACTGCAACCCGGTGGCATCGAAAAGGTGCCAGTGCCAGTGCTAAGGGGGGGGAGACGATCTGCGGGCGATACTAATGATGCTTGATCGGGAGAACGAAAGGCGTTCAATGGTGGGTTTTCCTTGTGCCTAATTCGAGAGTCACTGTGTGGATCAGCGGATCGGGCCCGAGCTCGGCAGCGCACATGGAGGGTCAATTATGTAATATGGCAACCCAAAGCTAACTCGATCACCGTCGTCATCGCAATCCAAATTCGCATTTCATCCGCGCTTCAGTCGTGTCACTCACCAAGGAGGAGTGGTAAGCACGGGGCTTACGCACTTACGTTTCATCGCGTACGCCTCCTATAACGTTAGTTTCTCACTTATGGTGACCCTGCATAATACTGCATCTGCATCCAAGCGTGGTTTATCCGTCATTGTAGTATAAGTCCCGGATCGGGTTATTCATGCTGAAATAAGAATCAAAAACTGGCTCCTGACAGACATCGCCATGCCAATAATAGATTACAGTACACGCGCATTGACAAGGAAGGGGCGCGATATCGCCCCGGAGTTTTCCGCAGCTTTGACCTTTCAATAAAGAGTAATTGAAAGTAATCCTTTGTATCCGTTTTATTCGTAAGCAGAGAGGAGAATTGACGTCCTGCAATTGAACATCTAACATACTTATCTGTTGAAGTCGAATAATAAAGGAAGTCGAGTTAAAGCGCTATCTGCACCTAAGCAGCACCTTTCCCAATGCGGACGTGATTTTCTCGCATGGGTGGTGCGTGCTGACCACGGTGTACTACCTTGAATATGGGATTGCGTTGGCGTCTATGCGGCTTAGTATCTGCGCAGAGACGCTCCTGTAGAGATCGAGGGGGTCGTCCAGACGCAACTAGGAAAGAGTAGTGCCACGATAAGTCAGGTGAGAAATACACACGGTACGGGTCCAATTGTGACGTACACTGTACAAAATATGTGGGATCCTTTGACAGTATAGACTGCTTTGGTGAATGCGAGAACAAACTGCGTAACAAACAAGGCCGCTCCAACTGGTCATGTGAGCGGACACCCGACTATTGCAAGGCATATAATATAACGCTCAGTTTACCCGATCCTTTCGATGCTGGCGAGATCCTAGAAAGACCAAGGTCAAGAATACTCACATACAGGGAATGAACGGCGGAAAGCGCTTATCATATGTTGTGTTTCAAATTTAGCGTGCGAGTGAATTCAGCCCAAGTAGCTGGAGCACGAAGAGATGGGAAATAAAGAGGCACCAGAACTGTCAGTGGGCAAGGCAACCACAAATAGCATGCGTTACGCACAAAACTCTGAAGTGAGGGCGCATCTGGAAGGAGTTGAGGTAAATCCTCATACAATTCAGCAGTTCACATAGGCACGCGGGGAAATACAAGGAGAAGGATCTTTCCAGGCAGACATAAGTAGTAACACATTAAATACAAACGGGAAAGTAATGGGGTGGACCTAGCGGATATGAAGACTGCAGGTCGAGAGGTAAGCAAAACCTGTTCGAAGTAGACTTCAAGTAGTTAAACAGACGATGAGACGAGAACGTCACGAAGATGTTGTAGTACAATGAGAGAGCTGAAACCAGTGCGTAGAACGGAAAGGGAAGGTGTAATAGGTAAAGCAAGAGTAACGCATATACCCTCATTAGGCCATCACATGGTGTGTTGGGCTCCTTCGAAAGAGAGAAGGGAATTGGAAATAGGTCGCAAATTGAGACGAAATGCGGTGCGAGATGTAGAAAACATTTTGAGACAAGATCATTAGGGAAATCGAGACACAAGAGGCTAAAACGATATCGGAGCTTTAAGGGAAGGTAAACGCGCCACGAGGCGGCGTAGCATGGCACTGTGTGAGAGGTGTGAAAGGTGGTGGTAACAGAGGTGGTGTTGCGAAGTGCAAGACGGGGTGGGGATACAGCCTAATGGTGTAGCAGCTGTTAAGGACCGTTGCAACACAAGCAAAGATAACGAGAGGAAGAAGGAAGGCGGAAGGAGAGAGTGAACGAGTGGAAGGAAGAAAATGTGGGCGGATGCAAGGGCAGGCACTTCGCTGCGCCTTACATTGAACTTCGATCCAATTTCATTTTACTGACACTAGACAGCGACGGGATGACTGGAAGCGCTGAGGTGCAGTGGCGAATGACTGTATGCCTTGCTGTGGGGCTCTGTCTGTTGTTCGTCTTTTGATGGAGAGCTTGTTTAGATTGGGGAATACTTCTGCGGCTGACTCTTCGGTGAGCTCTTGCAACGCAGCAGCGGTGAACGGCTCCAGCTCGGCGGATATTGCGAGACTCTGCACAGAGGTAAATGAGCGGCGGAAGAGTTCCAGTTCGAGCCACTGTGCGGAATCCATGTGACTCTCATCAAAGTGAGGTAATGCTTCCATAATATTAAACTTAGAGCTTAGGGTCTAAGGCACTAGAAGCAGTGAAGCGACAGATCTAGATTCTGAATTTCTCATGGTTCTAAGTCGAAAAAATTGATTCAATGAGTCCTGAATATAACTCTATGGAAACCGTTCACACCAATGACATTGTGGGTCATTATTGTAGCCCTGATCAAGGGCTTTCCTTGTTACAGACTTACAGTACAAGGAGCTCAATATAGACGTCTATTTTTTAGAAACGTTTTTGCACAGCCGCCAAATCACGACAATAAAGGATCTTCAAGCATCCGTATTTCTTTACGGACCCCTTCCCTGTTTTCACCCTTCGCCCACTGCGATGTTGTTCTTTCTATACATTTATCCCGTACTGCTGGTCTTTGTTCAGTCAGTTGCCGGCAGCGACACTCTCCTCCGGTTCGCGCAATTCAACACGTCGTCGAGCCTTTCCAGGAGGCAAGGCATCTGCCCACCGTATGTATTCGATCTGCAGGAACAGCTCCATTAATCTTATTACCACATCCCACAGCGGCAGCTCACCATGTAATGATGCGGGTGGTGACTGTTGCCCAACCGGGACAGTATGTTCTGCTGACGGAATCCACTGTGACATTCCCTGCGGGCCTGCCGATCCAATCTGTGGTATAACTCTTGCTGACATCGTGACACAAACGTGACCTGAATCTTTACAGGTAACGGGTGCTGCCCGCCAGGTTCGGCTTGTCAGCTTAATTGATGTGTCATTGGCGGTGGTGGTAGCTTTAATTGTTTTTCTGCTAAATGTTACACTAAAATGTCGGGCAGGTCCACGTCCAAATCCCCCTCCGCCTCCGCCTCCTCCGCCTCCGCCTCCTCCGCCTCCGCCTCCGCCTCCGCCTCCTCCGCCTCCGCCTCCTCCGCCTCCTCCGCCTCCGCCACCTCCACCTCCCCCCCCTCCGCCTCCTCCTCCTCCTCCTCCTCCTCCTCCCAGTCCCATACTACCTCCTATCCCGTCACCTTCACAGCCCGCACCTATACCCTCTATTTTGAACCCGCTTATCACTAGTGCTTCTACCCAATCTGTGACTCCCCCCGTTGACTCTACTGCAAAAAGCGCGGTCACCAATACGCCTCCCCCGACCAGCAATAGCAATGGCTCTAAGATCAAATGTGTGGTCAGATGGAGTATATTAATAGGCATGTGGAGTGCAGCCGGGGCGTTCATGTTGTTATAGTCGTACGAAGGCCTAACTATGATACCCACAAGTCACGGTATAATATAGTGATTGTCTGGCAATGGCGGTTCTTGAGCTTCGTGAGCAGATCTGAAGGCAAAGCTCGCCATCATTGTAAGGTAGGCCACATTCAAAAACAGACAGATCACATGACCAAAGCATGACAAACCGATAAAAAGCCTAAGGATATTGACCGGGACAAGTGTTGGGAAATCCCCTTCCACAGAAGATGCTTCCAGACATTCTGTGGAGGCCGCCGGCTTACACTGGTCTGGGATCAAATATCAATTCTATAGGGTGATCCGAGCGTTCGCGTGCAGTGACGAATGACTTTATGGCATGATGCGTAGCTCCGTCCGTCGTTGTAGGTCCTTGGATGAAAAGTTTGTGTAGTGTGGGCAATATTTCTGCAGCCTCTTCTCCGGTGAGCCCTTGTAATGCAGCTGCAATAGAGTGCTCCAGCGGGGCAGATATTACCAATCGTTGCACAGACGTAAATGAGCGGAAGAGTTCGAACCATTGCGTGGGTTCCATGTCGTCTAGGTGAGATCCTAGCGGAAAAGAGTCCCACCAATGGTCATACCCGATGCTGAGCCACTCGACACCGGAGCAGAGGGCCAGAACGTGGGTACATACCTGTGCTATGGAAAACACTTGCCAGTCCAACCGATTGCACAAGATTTCCAAACTGAAATGACAGTATTCAAATGGCATCGCTCGCGGCCAAGAGAAGAGAGCAAGGGCCCTGTTCTCATGCGGACAGAAACGCAAGGATAGACCGGGTAGCTTGGGTATCTCTGGATGACCAAAGAACCGAGCGATTTGTGGAATATCAAAGCCGAGCTGGTTACTGATGTTATCGAGTTGAGGGGCATCAAATTGGGCCGCGAGGACTTCCAAGTATTTGCTGACACCTCGAAAACGCAACCAAGTGAGAGCAGGGAGGACAGTGCGCATGAGTGGAGACGGTGGTGCGTTTCTTCTTTTAGGGTGGTGAGTAGGAGACTGGAATTTGATGGGAGGTTTATCAGCGTGGAAAGACACGTGGCCATCGCCTCGGGTGAGATATACCCAGTATCCGGTATGCCACAGAGTAGAAGACTTGTCAGTCCACTTGCGGACAGGAGGAATCTTGGCAGTGACGGAAATGAAACACCCCACAAAGAGAGACGTCGTAATGATGGGGCAGATCCGTTCAAGAATGTATCAGGAATGGGTAACACATCATCATACGATGAGGCCAGCTTGAGAGACGTCAATGCTGGAAATGTATCCTGCATCGCCGTGATAATAATTGTTGCTGATGCCAGTGGAGAACTGCCGACTGCCGGAATTGACGATATCAACGTCGCGTACCAGATCACGATGCTGCAGTGCGGCGATGACGTTGTCCAGTCTGTCCTCGCTGCTGAGGAGGAGTTTCCGTATTGGGTCGTGCGTATGGATTAATAGAGGCAACTCTGGCCAGATATCCAGCAGTTTCCCCACTGGGGTTTCTGGTGTACAGATAAGCTCCAGGTCGAGACGGCCCGGAGTGGCTATGCAAAAACGATGCATCGCCATCTTCGGCATATTTGTACCAGGGTATGCCAATTCCAAGTGTGGTCTCGATAGAAATGAAATATTTCTAGAAGGACATCGTCGGGAAGCGATGCAATTGTTACTCGTTGCAACAACAGGTCTGTGCCATTCAAGGTAACTATTGTTGGTGTTCCTCCAGATGAATCGTACCTGATCGTTGTTGAACCAGCAATCCCTTCCGAAGGAGCGAAACACGCTTTCGAGTCTTTGAGCCTAAACGGTAATTTAGAGGCATCGAAGACATGGAAATGGGGGATCAATCCGAGGGTGATACTAGGATTATTGACCGGTAAAGAGAGGCCACGTTGGCCTGGCACTTAGTAGCTTGTGGCAAATCATTGATAGTCGGAAGGCGAGGTCCATGCAACGTCACGACATTTTAATACATGTTGCACGAACGCAAGACCCGGAATTATACTCTGGGCCAGCCATCCAATGCATGGCATTCATTGGTGAACGAACCAGAATCTTGTTAGATCAGACAAACGATACAGTGTATGCGCGTCGCTCAAATTTTGCAGGTAAAAAATTAATTTGTGTCCGAGATTCAGAGATTGCAGGGCGGTGCCAGTGCCAGAGTGTGCGAAAATAACGTAAACGGTATCCAAAATGGGTTACTGTAATTAAATACTGCCATCACCGCACCTAAGAATATGAGTATGAGTGTACCTGTAACCTGTATGCGAATCGGGCATTTCATTGGAGTGATAGAAGCTTCCTTTGCCCTCTTTGAATTGCTAGAAGCCGGGTTCCCGTCCTCTAGCAAGGCGAACACTTAGCCAGAACTTCTCCAGTCTCGTCCCAGCCGACCAACAAATCAAAGTCGATCCACGAGTTCTAATGCAAGGTGTGGAATCGGAAGACTTGGCAATGACGGAAGGCATCACCGTTTTAACCAGAATCGCTGCAATCTGTATTCCTAGGAACAGATGGCCATACTATGGGTGGATCAAGATTACACGAATGACAACGTTTTTTTCGCCAGTCCTCATATCACGAACAGCATGCAGCCTTAAGGCCTTATATGCCTTCTCTACCCTAATCATGCAGGCCTCATGGCCCACAGTCCTGCTCTTCCTCACGCAATTGGGTGCCTCCGCGCGCGCCTCCTCCTATTACCAGCCTGTGACGACGCGCTGAAGAATATAAGCAAGTACGTCCGACACCCCTGCGCTCATCATGGCCGAAGTGAAGAAGGAATTCAGCCAACGTGGGGGACGAGATGGCATTGTCTTTTCTAGCGCTTGTACAGTGGCATATCGTGCGAGCATGATCGTGGCGTGGTGAGAGGTCGAGACCATCAACCCGTGCGATTTCGAGGCTGAATTGAGAGTTGCGTGAATTGACGAGCGTTTATCGTGACTCGCGCCGGGATTTAATCGATGAGGTATTATGATGGTGGGCACTGAGATCTGAGAGATCAATGTCGGCGTTGGGGGCAGCATTGGGACCAGCTGTTCAGCACCAGTTTTGCCCACGGGGATGACGTCCTCCCACTCAGGTCTATCCCTGTTTAATTTCCCGTCCTTATGCGCGTAAATTTCGTCGTCGAGTCCACAGGCAGTATTTCTACCCTGTCCTCAACTCAACCACAAGCGGTGTGGGGGCACGAAACACAGATAATTATAGGGTGAGGGCATGCGGCGTCGCAAGGCAGGCTGATGTCGAACATGAGAAGAGCGGAGGCGTACCACGAAAAGCTGCAGTTGAGAGTGATGAGACGCACTCTTGTCCAGTGGTATCATGTACTATGTCGTTGTTACGATTAGCGAAGGCGAGAGAAGAGGATATACTTAGGCGCACCTTGCCCTTCCCCACTCCCGAGTTCTGCACATGTCGCTTTGTTGTCGATGGCCAGAGCTGAAATCATATTCGGGGACAAGCCATGAATATGCATGAATGTTGCTATTGGCGATGTACCGAGCGCTGAAAATTGCCGCCCGCCGGTGACTCGGACGCGGAGCCTTTTCCCGCTCAGGGCCGGGACTCCGGGCCGCGGTTTTCTCTGATCCACGACAATTGCCGATGAGTAAGGATAATCCAGCAGGGAAAACCAACCCTTCGGAATCCCCAAACTCATTTACACCCTCAGAGAACAAAATATTCAGCAAATGGCGCAGAGAGATTTCCTTGCTCACCGGCTACGGTATCGATCCCGCCGAACGCATCTTCACCATCAACCGTCGTAACTGCGAGCGATGGAAAAAGGATCTGTTGACCGACAGCGCGTATAATCGCTTTATCCTTCGTTTTCCTGCTTCCTCACAACTAGCATAGGCCCGTCAGTCCAGTTCATGCTCAAACATGTCAAGCTTGCTGGTGCAGACGTCACGCCGGCCCACATCCCCTGCTTGCCTTGCGACCTCACACATTGTGGTGGTTTTTCTCCAGATGCCGGTGCAGTCGTCCTTTGCCAGGGGAATTTTCTCAATAAGAAGCACATGGAACATACCATCGTACATGAGCTTTTACATATGTACGATCACGCGGTGTTCAACGTCGATTGGAGTAACCTTCGACACCACGCTTGCAGTGAGGTACGGCTATATCTCATCCTAAAATGGACCTCTCACGGATATCATAAATGGTATAAAGATTCGTGCGAACAGTTTGAGTGGAGATTGTTCTTGGGGACGCGAAATCCAGCGTGGGATTCTATCCTTCTCAAAGCAGCATCAGGTATGTGAGCAATGTCGTGTCGTGCGCATGCTCTTGCTGAACCCGCGTTCTGCGTGATAGGCGTGCGTCCGCAGGCGGGCTGTGATGTCGGTGATGGCTAACCCTCACTGCCGCGACAAGGAGTCGGCGGAGCGTTGGAGGGGCAGGCGCCGCCAGAGGCGGTGGTGGTTCGAGGAGAAGTCATGTTGTCTTGTGCTTACCTCAGCGTTGGGTAACTGTACTAGTCCGCTATGCCTTCCCATGCTTGTCATCCCCGGCCCTTTACCCCCGCGGTCCCTGACCCCTACTCCATGTCCCCCTCCCGCGAAAAGCAGTGTCCGCACCGCTTACCCACTGCCCTGCTGCTAACCTATCCCTCCTGACACCCTGGGCCCTTGGCACACGCTTCTGTCCCTAGTCGCCACTCCCCTTGCTGCTCCTGCCCCCACTCCCACTCCACTGCTCCCATCCCCTCTGCCTCGCCATCTGCTTCACAGCCACCACAGTCAGTGGCTTTCTCGCCTTGTGGTGGACACTGTGTTGCTCGTGCCGGTGCTGCTGGTGTGGATGCTGGTGGTGTGATGTGGAAGGGAGGGTGTTTTCTGTCCATTTTGTCCTTGGCTGCTGCTAGCTCTTATTGCCTTGCTCTATGCCTATGCCTATGTTGCTAGTGCCTTGGTCCAGAGTGGGCCGAAAGACACTCTCGTCACCACGTTGGAGGGGCAGGCGCCGCCAGAGGCGGTGGTGGTTCGAGGAGAAGTCGTGTTGTCTTGTGCTTACCTCAGCGTTGGGTAACTGTACTAGTCCGCTACGCCTTCCCACGCTTGTCATCCCCGGCCCTTTACCCCCGCAGTCCCTGACCCCTACTCCAGCGTGCGGTGAACGAAGTTTGGGAGAGCTGCTTTAATGACATGCGACCATATGATGAGGTATGTCTAAAATTGGTTCTTTACGTGCTCTCCCGTATTTACATGATCTCGTAGATATATTGACAGACGATATATCATATTAACCTGTTATCATTTCTGACCTCC